>JAQGAW010004355.1:0-11021 GCA_034698025.1 Phthiracarus crinitus | reverse complement strand
TTTGGTTAAATAAAAGTACTTTTTAAATATTTGGTGGTTATAACGAAATTTTAATAAATTTGGTGGTTTTGGGGTTATTTGTGATTTAATCAAAGTTTTATCTAAATATTATTAGTGAAAACCGGATTTTAGCAATATAAGAATATAAAAGCATAAAAAGCATATTTTGAAGCTTTTTGCGAAAAAGAATATGCTAATATTCTTTTGTATATTTCTAGTTTAAATGGATTATTGAGGCATATTTAGTTGTTTTTTGAAAAAAAGTAAATTAACATAAATACAAAAAATTGCCTAAAATTTCTAAATAATAAAAAATTTAAAATTGACCTATTACGTATTTGTATCGTTAAAATTAAAATAATTAAAAACAATATTTAATAAATTTAGAAAGGAATAAAAAGTTTTTTTTGATAATTTTTAAGATTAATTAAGAATTTTTTAAGAATATAAGAATATTTTAGAATATTTAAGACTTTTATGGGAATATTTTTGTGAATATTTTGAGTAATTTTTTGAAAATATAATATTCGCATATTCAGAAAATTGTTGAGAAAAAAAATCCGGTCTTTAATTATTAGGTATTTTATATGAAAATCCAACTATGCCTATGCTATTTGAAGTATTATTTATTGAATTACTAAATGCAAATAATTTGGTTAATGTTCTTTAGAATAAAATAATCAGAGATGTGATTTTTGGGAACAACGATTTAACAAATTTGGTAGTTACTGTATTTGGTTAAAAAAAACTTAAAGTTTTGGTAGTAACAAAAACTTCATAAAATCTCAATTTATTTCAAATAAATATAATTTTTTCGATTATTTCTTCGTATAATCTTTCTCTTCTTTATTTTAAAATATATGTAGCTTCTTTCAACTGCTAATGGTGCATAGAATAACTTAGTCTTTAATTCTAAATCTTTAAGTCTAAATTTTAACAAACTATTTAATTGCACAGAAATTAATTTCTAATTTATCTATGAGATTTAGACAAAATTTGTTTTGAATATGTGCCTATATTTTTCGTTTTACATGCTTGCAAACCAAAATTTGGTTACAAAAATATACTTTTTTTAAAATTTGGTAGTTATAACCAATTTTAGTGATTTTTGGTAGTTATGGTGAAATTTGGGATTTTCCCAAAAATCACATCTCTGAAAATAATCATATACTTGTTAAATAAAGGAAACGAATATTATGAGAAAATTCTGAGAAACACCAAATTTTAAAAAAATAAAAAATTTTTATGTAAATCTTGTTTTATATAACCACCATATTTTATAATTTTTGTTCCCAAATAACCACCAAATTTCTTAATTTGTTTTAACCAAATATCCACTCTCTGATTATCAATCATTTAAAAGAGATTTTAACGTGATTTTATTTCTCAATAAAACAAGACAATTGATTAAACATGAAAGATCTCTATTTACTTGAGTATTGTTAGTTAAACGATTTAATTTTCACTTTTTTAAGTGTCATTACAAGTGTCAAGAAAATTGTTACATCAAAAATAATATCAAAATGAATGTGTTTTAATTTACAAAACTAGTGAGATATTAACAAAATCATGTGTAAAGCTTAAAGTGAAACACCCTTTTCATGCCATTATAAATATTTATTTCGATCATAAATATGCATTAAAATCAGTTTCGGAATATGATAGAAGTAATAAGGCTTCACTTATGATATTAGTAAAGCATATGCCAAAAAATAGTTCATGTTTTGAGTATAATGTTAATTATTAAATCTCGGAACTTTTAACCCAAAACGTTGTTTATTTCGTATTATAAGAATCGAAAAGATAATGTCATCGGACAATCAAAATTTAAATTAAAAAAGAAGCAATTAGTTTCAAATAAATCAATTTATTGTGAAGCCTAAGCGCTTAAAAATAGTAACAAAAAGTAATAATATTGAAAGGTTGGTTTATATTCGATGATTTTTAAGTGGTTCCAAAAACTGTTTCGGGCGACTGACGACGTAACCTTAAGGTTCCAAGTTATTAAAAGTCCAAATAAACTTTCACTTCGCTTAATTAATTTATAGAGATATTCAATGGACAAACAAAATTAATTGAATGATTAACTGAATAATGTTCATATCCAGTTCTATTAGGAATATTCGCATAAACTCTAGCCTGATCTGTTACTATTATAGAACCTGTATTTATTCTTGTTTCTATCAAATAATCTATTACATTGATTCGTCTATTAGGGACTCTAATCATAAAACATTGTCTAGTTCTGAATGAACTTCGCGTACTGTTTGGTTTCTACCTAATTCTACCTCTCCGCCGAAACGGTCACGGGACCTGACACCCAAAGGGTGAACAGTCCGGCCATAGCGCTGCCCAGATGCCACCGCTGGGTATTTGGCGGCCGGCCGACACCCAACAACCCACCTTATGGCTAACCACCGGTTTTATTTACCTTAAAAGGTAACCAAAAATGTCTGTCTGTCTCTCTCGATATCTCTCTAAAAACATATGATGGGTATACCCATCAAAAATGTTGTTTAAAAAATAAAAAATTTTTACATGTTTTTAAGGGTATGAGTGGGGTACAGGGGGGTCGGAGAGGGGTGTGGGTGGTGGCTATAGACTCCATTTGGCGAAACCTATCCGACGATGTATCACTTGTCGGGCCGTGACCTCGGGTTCGGGAGTCGGGTCTGGTCAGTTCGGGAGTGGTCGGATCGGGTCGGGACCGGTATCAATCGCCTCCTCTCGTCCAGCTGAATCCAACCATATATCACATGTGGGGGTGGGGGGCCGGGAACCCCCTTTGGACCTTAAACTCCCTTTCACCCCATTATTAACTAATATTATGTAATTTGAATAATTTATTTTATTTTTTCAGTATATAATCGTTTAGCGAAAACAATTTTATGTTTTGATTTGGTATATGAATAATCGATTAACGCTGAAAGCAGTGAAGTTGTAGTATAATTGGTTAAAAATGGAAGAAGTGATGGCATTTGTGGGCGGAATGACGTTCGAACTCGAGCGTCACTTAGAAGAACAGGTCGGAGCGCTTCCGTTGCCATTCGCTGGTATGGATAAGTCAGGCGCAGCCACGTGTGTATTCCATTTGCGCGGTTCGTGTGTACGCGCGTCTGCGTGTCCGTACAGACACATAAAGCCTGACCGAACTGTGGTTTGCAAGCATTGGTTGCGAGGTTTGTGCAAAAAGGGAGATCAGTGCGAGTTTCTTCACGAGTACGACATGACTAAAATGCCCGAATGCTACTTCTATGCGCGATTTCACGCGTGCAGTAATAAGGAGTGTCCTTTCCTTCATATCGACCCCGAATCGAAAGTGAAAGACTGTCCCTGGTATGACAGGGGGTTCTGCAGACACGGACCCAATTGCAGGCATCGCCACACCAGACGCGTTGCGTGCGTAAACTACATGCCATGCGGTTTCTGTCCAGAGGGACCAGAATGCAAGTTCATTCATCCGCGATTCGATTTACCCATTAATGAAGCGATTCAGACCAAGAAAGGCAACGTTGTTTGTCACTATTGCAATGAAAGCGGGCATAAGATCTATCAGTGCCCTTCAATGCCCACAGAGGAACGCGAGGAAGCGATTCACAATAAGATGCTTCAGATCGAGAAACAACAGGCGCAAGAGATGCAACAAACACCGCAACCAATCCAATCAATAAACTCGATGCAGAACATTCAGAATAATCACGTGATTTATGAAAAGCAAAACAATTTGAAAACATTTGACCCAAACTCGGCTCAACAAAAAGAGATGAGAGAGCGTGTGTATCGACCATTAGATCAGGTGACGTGTTTCAAGTGCGGCGAAAAGGGTCACTACGCTAACAAGTGTCCGAAAGGTCATCTCGCTTTTCTTAGCAGTGCTTTAAAGGAGTTGCAAACGAAACGTGACACCAATCAAGAAACGTGACACTCAAAAATAATTCGTGCAAAAAAAATTATTATCAAAAATTTTTATTCAACAAAAAAAACGAATTATAAGTTCTTATTAATCTGTTTGTTTTTCCTGGATTACTGTCTCCACGTTACGTCCACATCATCAGTTCGAAACCTTTGTGTACAGAAGTTATCCTCCCATTTCGAGATGTGTCCGTTTTCGAACATTAAAGCGGCGGTTTGCGCGATCATCGCTCCATTGTCAATGCAATACCTATCGTCTGTTGCGTATAATTTAGCGCCACGTTCTTTAGCCATAATAGCCATCATTTCTTGTAATCGCAAATTACACGCAACGCCGCCCACAACAAGCACTTCATTGGAATTTGTGTGAGCCATAGCTCTTTCTGTGGTTTCGATGAGCATCGAGAAAACGGTTTCTTGTAATGAGAAGCATAGGTCTTCCGCCGTGTATTCGCCACTTTCTATCCATTTTTGTGCTCTACTCTGAACAAACAATTTTTTATATATTTAGTCATTTCAACATTAATAATGCATGTAAAGTAGTTATCATTATTATTATTAGTATTTAGTTATGGTTTACCTCAATGTGCGACAGTAAACCAGAAAATGACACATCCATGCCTTTAACAACATAAGGCAATTTTGCAAATTTTTCACCTCTTCAAACAAAAATTTAAAAATGGAAATTATTTTTGAATAATATCGATAATTTACAAAATAATAATTTTGTGTTTTAAGCAATAATTTAAAAAAATAAATAAATTATAAAAAATAAATTGCATTTGTCATACTTTTTTGCCATTTGTTCGATGTTATAACCAGGACTCGGATCGTTTGATAACTAAATAAAAATTATAAATAATAATATTTGATACAGAAATGGTATAACACATTACGGTATTATTACTTTTAAAACTCTTGCGAATCTATCGAGACAATTGCCGACTGCGATATCAATTGTTTCACCAAAGATTCGATATTTCTTTTGACTATAAGCGATCACTTGTGTGTTACCACCGCTAACGTAAAGAACTGTTGGATTTTTGGCGCCTGTTATTAATCTTCCCATTTCTATATCTTTTTGAATATTTTACGTTTAATTATTATTTGAATACTGATTAATTCGATATATTATAATCGTTTTTATTAGTATTCAAGTTTAATTCTCAATTCAAATTTATAATAAAATAAACTAAAAGTAATTTAAGAACAGAACCGAAATACCGAATGAATGAAAAGCAAAAATGAAAAATAATTTACGGGCAATACAGTGATTGACACCAATTAACGGTTTATTCCAAAGCTGAGCCACAGTTCGCGCGACAACAGCCACAGAAACGAGTGGCGCTCCCATTCCTGGACCTTTCGTATAACTCACAACATCGATATCATTAGGCGTTATGTTTGCCACGGAAAGTGCTTCACGCAAAACGTCCAACACATGCGACTGATGATGACGAGCCGTATTTCTAGGCTGAAAACCTATCCAAAAAAGTAAACCATATTTATATAATATATGATACGTATACGAGTGGTATATAAGATACTCATATATACCTTCTCCGGGAGGCGTTATGTACGTAACCCTTGGATTCGACAAAACAAGTCCGTCTTTAATAATACCAATTCCTAACTTATTAGCACTTCCTTCGAAACCAATCGATACAACCATAATACACGATATATCTATTTACTATTATTAGAAATGATAGTAAACTATAATTTGGTGAATAAATAGCTGTGAACGATGTTTACGCTTTTAGACACGTGAATAGCATGTTGTCGTCTATACTGTAGTATTGTTTACATAACAATATATCAGTATTACAGTACTACTTATGATATAATAGCGCTTTATTTAATTATCATATTTATTCTCATGTGTTTTGTTATACGTATTTCGACCATCAAATCAATTGAATCGTTTTTTAAAAAATCTTACCTTTACCGTATTAATAAATTTCCAGAGTATTAATAAATAATTCATATTCTGTTAATTATGTTAATTAATAAAAATAACACAAACTTAGATAAAAAACTGATTTTATTGGTCTCATTTTATTTTATATAAATTAGTTTTATTAACGATAGTTCTCAAAACATTTGAAAACATATCTAATTTAACTATTTTCCAACAAACAATATATATATATATTTATATATTTATTTAATAATTATATACTGTGATATCCATTTAATAATGATAAAAATTACAGAAAACCACAGCAATATTTACTTATTGTATTTACAAGAAATAATTATACTCTCAATTATATTTGAATGATTACGGTTTTTAATGGTATTTATATGATAAAGATTTCTATGATTCGTGTGTAATGATTTGACAATAGTATCAAAGTATTTTTGATAATAATAATGCATTATTTTATACAAATGCCAAAAAAACAAATATAATTTAACAATGAAAATATCAAACACTAAAAGTTATGCATTTTTTGTACACCGAAATACGATCGTTTATAATAGCTTCCAAAAATAAGCTGAGGCCCAAAAATAATATGGTTTTATGGATGAAACAAAAAGTGCTAAATGCACAAAATAAGTGTTCACTCAAAATATTCGTTTTCCGCTGATTTTGTTAATAAAATGAATATAATAATAAGTAATTATTAACAAATAACAATATGATCATTCTATTTAGCGTATGCTTTATAGAGCATAGGCGTCCGAACAGTTTCCTTCTCCTGTTCCATAAGAAAGTGCAAGTCTCTTAAACTGACACGTTTGATACGTCTCATCTGTTAGTGATTCAAAAACCATACATTATATCGCGTAAAAATAGAAAAAAAACGCGCGATATTATACATACAGGTTTTAATGGTGTGCTTTGCGGAAATGGATATGAATTAAGGCCTAATGTATGCGATGATGAGCTAAATGACGAATTAGAAACGGGTGAAATCGAATTGAACCCAGTTTTGAATCGCTTCTTCGGATTTCCGATCGCTTGTAAGGCAGTCTCGTTCGCCTCTTTCTGTCTCAGTTCTTCCATTTCTTGTCTCTGCATTTCTTTGGCCCTCTGTTTGATCGCCAAATGGTCGGGATCGTCAGCTTTAGATCGACTCTATAACATATAATAATAATAAAAACAACATAAGATATTAAAACAACAAGTCTTTAAAAATAAAATATTACAACTAATGATTGTTATGTACAAACCTTTGCCGCTTTAATAAGTACTTCTCGCTCCTGTTCTTCGTGTTTTCTTTTCTCAATTCTATCTAATTCTTGTAAAAATTGTATTTGTCCCTTAACGTCTTGAATCACTTCATAACGTGGATCATTCTATAATAAATATATCCGTATTTATAGAAAATACATAATCATGTGTTTGCATTAAGAAAACATACTTTGAGCTGTTCCTGCCTGTGTTCCGCAATAACGCCTAATTTCTCGACTAATGTTTTAAGCCGTTCCTGTACGGCATGTGACACAAGAGACACCACATCAGGCGGACATTCTTCCAAATCATATTTACTCGCTTTAACATTCAAAAATTCCAAATTAAATTAATTAAAATTTAAAGCGGATTTAAATACCAATTTTATTGATTCTGGTGTGGAGTGGCGTTGTATACAAAAAGTTTTCATCTTTACACGATCTAATCTGTTGTCCCACAATTTCTGCATTTGTGGCTAAAATTCGTTGACTCTCCTCCTGAAGATTAACGCCTCCCATAGCGGCCACGTCATTGATATCGTCGTCGTCTCGCAGAGATGATGAAAATGATTTCTTTTCTTTTTCTTTGGACGTCGCTTGAGCTCGAGATTTCGATGAGCTTGACTTTGATGTCGATCGCGATGGAGCGGATGATTGAGGAGCAGGCGTTCTAATGATAGCGGGCTGAGTCGGTAATCGCGGTGTTGCTGAGTGAGTGAGCGGTGTTATGACGTGAGTGGTGGCCTGAGCGCCCATCGGTAGTGATAGACCACTAACTGGTGTCGTTAGCAGTCGTACTGTAGAAGGCATTCCAGGTCTCGGGGTTTGAGTGATCTGTTTGACAGTTCATTAAAACCATAAATAACGAGTTTTAAATATAATACTAACGTTAAAAATATTTACTTGTATTTGTGGTATGGCTTGTGGCTGTGGAGGTAATGAGACCGCTCCTGTAGCTGGTGGTCGAACGCCTTCTATGGTTAACTCTCTTTGCATTAACGAATACCGCAAATAAGGCAGACTTTTCTGTTAACAAATTAATTCAAAACATTTCATGAGCTCAACTCAAACTTTTGAATTAATTTGAAATATACCCTTAAAAAAGGAACCAAACAGGGTTGAGGTGAAGAGTTTAGTTCTTTCTGAAGTTGATTTGTAAAATCTTCGGGTTGTATTGCATCATCCTTTGAACAAAGTTTTCAAAAATTAGTACAAGATATAACTCAATGAAAGTTATTTATAATTTTTCTAAATGTTTATTAAACTTTATTATTTTTTATGATAAGTTTTTTAATTTTACACGACAGTATAACGTTTTAATTTGAGCAACGTTTCGACTGACATTAGAAGACATTATACTTTATACGTTATACTGTCGTGTAAAATTAAAAAACTTATCATAAAACTATATCGACAGTTCCATGGCTTAAAATTATTGAAATACAAATTTAAAGAAAACTTTATTATGTTCTATTTTCTATATTTTTTCGTTTAATTATGCAAACCAATTCATTAAAGTAAATGAACTAAAAATTAAATCTAATCGGTTATTAATAATGACTAATAAAATAAATGTGTATAAAGTAATATAAAACTTAAAAAATTAATTGACCCAAATTGTGAAAATTAAAAAAAACTCAAAAATGATTGAAATGATTAAAATTGAATACTGTATATCTTCAGAAGTTAATTAGTGAGTTATAACTTAAAACTTTTGAAGTAATTTTTGTGCAAATTAGAAATAAAAAATGAGGTAAAAAACATTAAAAACAAGCAATTATATGCTTATATCGATAAAATAAATAAAAATGATGATTAAAATTCTTACAATAAGGCCTTGAATAAGATTTTTGACATTATTGGCGACTTGGTCTGGTTGATCACTCGCCAAACGAATCAGTGTCGACAGAAAATTTTTGCACTTCTTTTTCGCGGTGTTTGGCGACATTTGTGATGGCGTTGTCGCTGCCGCCTGTTGATTGGCTGATGTGGTTTGGATCGTTAATGGTTGACTCACTTGTAATGGTTGAGGAGATTGCGATGTCTTATTCTGCATAGCGCTCGCCATCGACACTGGCAATACTATGTGCTGCTGAGAACCCAAATTTCGAACTGTGGTTTGACCCGTGGCTGCGGTTGGAACTTGTAATCGATATGTGGCGCCTTGAAGATTGGCGGTCGCCGTTGAGGTCGAAGACGTTTGCATTTGTGGCGCAACGTTCACCATATGAACCTGACCGTTCTCTGTCTTCACGAATATTGTTTGTCCCGTTCGCACTAAACCCGACAAACTTGACGGTAAAGTTAATGTGCTTTGACCTATTGGTGGTGCGCCCGCTCTTAACACTTGTTGAGTGAGTCGCAGATTAGGAGTTAACTGAACGACACGCGGCGCTAATGTCTTTTGGGTGGTCTGGAGGTTAGGAGTACCCGTCGGACGACTAGCATTGGTCACTAATTGTAACTGAATTGGATTCGAATTTGATATCAAATTCACTAAATTTTGTTGTCCCGTAGTATTGGCTTGAGTCACAACACTTCTGCCAGCGATGGCAAGCACTGCATTAGCGGTTGTATTCACTGCAACATTGCTATCGTTGTTATCACTATTATGGTTTGGATTATTCGATGGCTGCACTATCATTGGTCCATCTTTAGTGGTAGCGATTAGCAGCGTCTGTCCCGGTTTAGAACCGGCAGTCTTGTTCTGCGCAAACACTAACGATTGCTGTATTGCACTCAACGCTATTGTTGTGGCCACAGGTGTCGCACGTGTTCCGCCAGAACTCATCGTCGATGACATCTGTGGCGCAGAAAGAGTGTGCTGTAACGTCGCGTTCGGACTTCCGTTGGGCATCGCTGACACTTTTATCGCGTTTTGAATTATTTGATTCGCGGGAATAGAGTTTGCGTTCTGTTATGTAAACAGATATAGAGATAAATAGATATTAGATAATAGATGCAAATTATATGTATTATTTTATATGTTATTCATTAAAAAACAAATTTCTATTATTTACAAACCGCAGAATTGGTGACTTGATTGATGTAACCGCTGGCGGGAAGCGCTCCGGGAAGCGATGCGGACGTTGTTGACATCGATGCCAGTATTTTATTATTAGTTGTATTGCTAGCAATCGCTAAACTATTCATATTAGTATTACTATTATTGTTAATTATAATCCGTTTATTCGTATCACTATTGTTCGCAATTTGTGGTGAATTGGAGTTTGCATTAATATTAATTAACGCATTATTCACAGTATTATTAGTCTGGAGTTGCGTTGACGCCATTGAGTCCAATATATTGGCTTTAGTTATGTGATTAACACTAACACTGTTGTTGTGCTGCGTTTGTTGCATGTGTTGAGTGATTGGTCGCTCCAATTCGGTCCCTAATGAACCGACGAGTGCACTAATTGCCGATTCATCCACTTCTGATGATAGCATCTCTTCCAGTGACTTACTATTTGACGCCATTTTAGTATTAGCTGTGCACATATACGCGACGCACTGATGACTAGTGATGACACTCAAACACCCAGTTATACAGCACAACAGCACAGCACAACCACTCAACCATACATATGCGTATGCGTAACACATCAGCCAACAACAGCGCACCACTACTAACCGCACACTCGCGCCATCTCATGCACAAATAAAACATACCTTTTTCTGTTTTTCGTTTAAAGTTTAAACCAAACGTGAAATCAAAACTTTTTATCTCTTTATCCGTAAATATTAAACTCTATTAGAAAATATTTTAAAATGCACTCATTGTTAATTTTATAAAACGAATTCTAAATTGTTATTAAACTCTATTAATTGGAATATTGTTAGACTGCATATTAGAGATCCAAATTGCAACTCCAACTCCATTGGAATGGGATTGGAGTTGAGAAAATAGGCTTAAAATTAGTGGAGTT
>JAQGAW010004354.1:0-11024 GCA_034698025.1 Phthiracarus crinitus | reverse complement strand
ATTTTTGTATAATATTAGCTATCTTATGATTAAATCGTGAAAATCAATTGAAATAAAAATCTATACATAATCGAAAGTTAATTATTAAATATACTTTGGTATTGTTAAATCACAAAAAACTGTATGGATAAGTGCTGTAACTGATTTGTTTCACTACTTTACCTTTTTTCATCGGATTAGTTAGTTAATCCGAATTTGTTCTTCAATGGATGTGCAAGAGTTTCTCAAACGCAAACCGTTTGATGATTGTTAATTACAATTACTTTATAATTTTCATCGAATACCAAATTTTTAAATACAATTAAATGGTGTTAACCAAATCTGAAAAATTTACTGTTATGGTTATGAATGGTTTGCAACGGTTTTCATAAGTTATAATACACGTTAGTATCAAAGAATACGACGAAAATATCAATAAAACATTAATTAAGTTAGAAGGATTTAATAAATTTGTAAGTGCTAATACCCCATTTAAAGAAACTTACTTTGGATTCGATGGCAGTGGTTGTAAAGAGACTACGGATTATAATAGAGAGATATTTTCTTGTATATTAGAAGCGATATTTTCTTGGCATTAATTTAGTTGTTGTGTTCGTTACTTATCGTTCTTGGAAATAGCATTAAGAAATTGCAAGATTATTGTGGAAAATCAGCTTGCGTTATATACTGTTTTATGTTGGAACTATACCAATTTCAGCTACTAAAATTAATATATCTAGTCAGGCTTCAATAGAATAAATATTTTTTTCGCACGTATTTACTCAAACAGATACTTATAAAGGGACCATAATTGCTGTGAAGCAACTCATATTTCCCAAACGGAATGTTGTATTATAGAGTAATGTAAAAAAAAATTTTATACAGTTGTGACTTTATAATAAATGAATTTTTTTTCAAGACTTTATAGTTTTGTTTTCAAAAAATTAATAAAATGTTGTTGCAAAGTTCTAAATCACTTATTTATTCTTATCATAAAATATGTCATAACAGTTACCGAAAAATTGAATAACATGAAATAATTTAACTGTTTTATTTGTAATTTAATAAAAACTTTAAATTGATTTTCCAATAGTTATAATAAATTATTATTTAATAGTTTATTTGTAAACTGTCAAATATAAAATAAATTTCTAATTTATATTGTACAATAAATATTAATCTTACATAAATGTTTACCGATTAATAAACAGGTTATTTAGAATTATTATATTGGATTAATTCAATAATTTTTTAATAATTATTAACTGTATAGTTCTATATCATATGCGATTTTGAATTTCCATAATGAATAAAGTTTAAACTTTATACAATTTAATCGCTTTTACGATAAACGTTTATCCCTGAATTAAATCGACAATTATTTTTATGATAAATTAAATTTTTTATTATATTTAAATAAGTTTTTATGTTAAAGATTTATATTTAATTAAAATTTAATAAGCTTTTTAAATTTAATAAAAAAAATGTGTAATAATTACAAAAAATTTATGCAAACAACAAAAATATTCAATTAATATATAAACAATTTCAAATTCAAAGATATCGGACATTTTAATATTATTATTCAATGTTCTTTGACATTCTGTATTAACTTTAATTCAATACTTTCAAAGATACTAATTTTTCTTTCATTTATAAAATATAAATATTGATGATTTAAGAAGTTCAAATAATGATTTAATGAAAAAGTAATAATTATATATAAAATTAAAGTGAAATAAAAAATTAAAATAAACAATAGAAATGATAAAAATAAAATACAACCTTAACGGAAAATAATATAAAAGCAAATTTAACCTAGCTCGATATAGCTTAATTTTATTTACTTTTTAGCTTTAAAATGACCCTTTTAAAATTTTAATTTTTTAGTTAAAGTAAAAATAAAACAGTTTAATAACAAATTGAAATTAAAGAAAAACTATTTATAAAATAAAAGTAAAAGTAAAAAGAGGAATTAAAAAAAGCTTATAGTGAGTGATTTCCAATTCATATCTTTTATTATTTTCAAAATACTAAATTAAAAGCAAAACTTAAAAAAACGTATGTTAAAAATTATCTATATTTAAGCGAAACAGTAGTAAGATTATTTTAATAAATCGTAATTTTTAAGTAGTTAAAAATAATATTTTATAATTTAAAAATTTCCTTATAAATTATTTTTTATTTTCTTTAAAGTTTTTTTTAACAAAACAAGTTTATTAATGCACTCTTTATCTTTACTTAAATATAGGAGTTAAGACAGATCTGAATAAAATTAACATTATTAACAATATTAACATTACGTTGTTGTTCATTTAATCGTCCTATTTTGTCAAATCTGTCAAGTTTATGCATTTCAGAATCGTGGCATTGTTATTTTTGGCTGAACAAAAGTCTTTCCTTCGTTCGATATTTAATACTTTATTTCATTTATTTTCTTTATGTTTATATTGAGAATTCATTCTTAATCTTCTTATACGTTCTTTTATCTTTGATTTTTAAGATCACTTTTTGTTAATTTGTTTTCAACCATGGCTAAATCGAAAAAGTTTTAAGATATTTTGTATAAATTAGTATTACTAGTTTACATCAAAAACAGATTTTTTAAAACATTATAAATCCGTTAAAAATATATACTTTGTATAAAAAAATGAATATAAATTTTAAATAGATTCCAAATTTCATTATAATCTAAAATATTATTACAAACATTTATCAATAAGTTCAAATTAGAAATAAAGAATAAAAAATAAATAATATCGAAAAATAATAATAATCTTCTCTTTAATGTGACACAAATAATATAATTGGAACAATAGTGCCAATGGATCCGCCAATGATACCAAAATTAAGTGACATTATAATATTTAGAAATTTCGCTAAATCTAAAGTATATCTAAATTTAATATAACAACCGGGTCAGATACTGTAATTTGGTTTAATGTGAGTATCGAATAACAAGACCAGATGAACAGTTATTAATATAAAAATTTATATCCGAAGAATTGTATCCGATGGAGATATTTGTTTTCTGTGACAGCAAACTGACGGAGAAAGTATCCGACACACTTGATTCCGAGGCGAAATCAATTGTAAAATCACTCCCGCCATAGTTATTGATATCGTTTTTGTTGGGTTTTATGTTTATTTTAAAACTTACTAAATAAGTTCTTTTATTAAGTAAAATGTTTGTATTCGATTAAATTTCATAATATATTTATTAAATTTTAAACTTATTTTATATAATTAAATGATTTCTGATTCAAATCATAAATTTGTTCTCTAGACTAAATTTTTTCAACAAAGTTCGAAAATTATCTTTGTTTACATAAAACCAAAGAATTTGTTTTAAAAATAATTTATATTATAGCAAACGATGTAACCTAGCTATAGCCTATCGAACATTATGTAAATTATTAATAGTTTTAGAATAATAAATGCTATTTTTCCGCCAAATAATTTTTTAGATCGAATATATACCACTTAATATTTTATTTTATTAATGGAAATGGTGATTTTTATACTGTATCAGTTGTTAAAATGCTTAAAGTTAAGGTTAAAAGTGAAAAATTTTATACAATTTTAAGTTTAATGTTAAAATATTTTTAACAAGTTTGAGTTAAAAACATTACAAATGTCAAACAATAACTATTTACTTGTAATAAACCTTGGTTAATTTTTGAAATTTTTAAAAACATTTAAAAGTCTGCTTAACAATTTTTGTGAATTTGATAAAACAACTGAATCATTTTTTTCAAAACAATTAAAGCTAATATTGTTTTCAAAGAAACAATATATATATATTAAAACTAATAATTTCCTAAAAAACAAAATAAAATCAACAATAATAAATTAAAATTTAAAAGTTAAAAAATATAGAATGCACTAAAATTTTGACATTGCTATTGAAATAAATTAGAATATACCGAAAATAGAGCTCATTGTGAATATTCATTCTATTTACAATTTTGAATTAATCAAACTTGTATTAGAATAGAAATTCCATTATAAATTTCGTGATATTTATATGCTTATAAAATTATTATATAAATTATTTGTAAACTGTAAAATTTTATAAATTATTATTTAAAGTTTACACAAAAAGTATGATATTTAAAATTGGATACCGGTTGCTTCAAAATGTTTGTTTAAGACTGGAATAGTTATATAAATGTTAAATTTAGATAATCAAATACTCAAATTTGCTATATTCTTGTGTTTTTAACTTTTAAAATTAATTTTTATGTTTTAATTTTTACTATTTTAGAATTATAGAACTAGTTTTAGAGAAATAAAATATAACTAATTTTTTTAAAATTATTAAAATATATTGATATAACTTGTAATTAATTTTAATAGACAAATAAAATGCAATTGTATATGATATTATTTTAATGTATATTTAATTATTATCCAAATTTCTAAAACCTTAAGTTTTAATATGTGAATGATATCAAATTCTTTTAATTATCTTTTCATTTTTAGAGATAATATAATAATTTTAAGCAAAAATATTGAATGTTTTTAAAAATAATTATCATTTAATAAAGCTAGTTTGTCTTATTTCTTTTAATAAATATATTTTATTATAAAATTAAAAACAAATGTAAATAAAAACAAACTTGCATTCAAAGTTAATTTTATTAAAAACAAAAAGATTTTTTCATTAATTATAATTTTGTAATTATTTCGCAATCTTTTGCAAAGAAATATTGATTTTTTCATAAAATTTTTATTTTTTTAAGTGAAGATTATTAAATTGATAAATAATTTCTAAATAATAAATCTATTAAATGTTAAAATTAAAGTCTTAAATTTCTTTTAAAATCTATTTATGAACTTAAATATGAATATATTTTGGTATTATAAATATAAAATAAATTTAAATCAAAAAAGGAAAATTTTATTTCAATATTAAAATAGTTATTTATTTAATATAGAACAAAATTATAAGTTTCAAGAATGTATCTGCATTGACTATCTAATTTAAAAGATTTTATTATTTATATTTATTAAGGCTTTTTACAATTATTTGTCTGAATTAAATACTAACAAAATTCTTAAAATAAACTATAAATATCATCTTAATTGCCAATTATGGTCTATAAATAAATGAAAATATTGAATAAAAATGGGAAAAAATGGGTAATTAAATGCTTTATATAGCTTAAAATTTGCAATACAATGGCTTAAAATGTCTTACAATTTTCATAAAATATTTTTACAAAGTAAAAAAATACATTAAAATAATAAAAACTTACAAAAAATACATTTAAAATAAAATTTTCTATTTTAAACAACATTTATGAAACAATTTCGGTAATAAGTACTTTAACACAATTTCAATTTAATTAACACTAGTATAGTGTTGTTTTCATATGACCTTTTGAATTTCCATTGCATTTCAATTTCGATTTTTACTTTAATATTTTTGTTTGAATTACATTTTAATTTCAATATTTATTTTTATTTTAAATTCAAAACCTTTTTAATTCCTACTTGATTTTATTTTTAATTCAGATGTATTTCGATTTCTATATTAAAAGTGTGTTTTATTTCCAGGAATTTAAATTTAAATTTCTAAATTTATTTAATATTAATTGCATTTTATTTTCAATTTTTAAATTATGTTTTATTTCCATTATATTTCAAATTCAATTAACGAGATGCATATGGAATTATATTTAGAATTTTAATTTCAATGTTATAAAATGAAAAAAAACTACATTCGTAACAGAAGTTTATCATATTAAGTGAATTTATCAAAACGAAATATTTTGTATATTACTCAAGGTAAGCCAAGACAAATCAAAATTTAAATTCTGAATACACTCACTGAAGTACTATTTACAACAATATTATATAAAGCTATAAATTTTTGCCAATAAGAAAAGCAATAATTTAAATACAATAATAATAAATACACAACAAATTTGTTTATACTAGTGTTGTTTTACTTTCGAATTTTAATTTTGCATTTCTTTTACTTTACTTTTTCAAAATTTTTTTATTTCAATTTTATTTTACTTTTTATTTTAAGTAAAATTTCATTTCAATTGAATTTTACTTTCACTTTTAGTTTTCATTCTAATTTTATTTGTATTTCGCTTTCGCTTTTAAGTCAAAAATAATATAAATTGTATTAAAATTTCGCTTTAAAGCGAAAGTAAAATTGTAAATTTAATTTACTTTTGCTTTTTAATTTCGCTTTTCCATATATTGTTATAGATAAAGTAAAAGTAAAAGTTAAGAAACTTGTATTTAACTTTTTCTTTCTCAATTTTGATTTTGATTGTATTTTGCTTTTTTTAAAAAATTTTATATTTCAATTCTAATTTATTTTTGTTTATAATTTATATTTTAGTATCAATGTAATAGTAATAGAAAAGGAAAATTATATATAATTTAAAAGTAAAAGTAAAATACAAGTAAAATTAATAAATAAACAAAAATAAATTGTGAAATACATGTAAAATGGAAATATTGATAAATGTTAAAGTGAAATCTCAAAAGTAAGTCAAATACAAATATATTAGATATATTATTATATGTAAAAATAACCAGAAATAAGCTAAATAAGTTTATGAAATATATCATAAATGATTTTTTGACATTATTTCTGCAGAAATTATATTATGAAGTAAAGGAAAAATATATTTAAAAATTAAGTAAAAGTAAAAGAAAAAGTAAAATTAAAAGACAAGAAAAATTAATTAATTTGAAGAAAGAAAATGTAAAATAGAAGAAAATTTAAAAATATCGAAGAAGAAAAAGTAAATTGTAAAGTAAAATTAAAATTATTAAAAGAATAAAACATAGTGTTTATAATCTACTTTAGCTATAATTGTTAAAGCAACAAATAAGAAAAAAGGAAATTCAAAGTCATTCAAAGCTGAATTGTAGAAAAATTGAGATCTCTTTTAAATGATTTAAATTAGATTCAATTGTTAATTATTTAAACTTAAGGTTTTAAGCCAGAAATCAATATTGCTCTAAGTTTAACGTAGTTGGAGGTGAATCAGAATAACCTTGTTAAATACCTAAAAAATTCGTGTTTATTCACATAAAATTTCATAGAATAATGGGATAAACAAAGCTAAAGCAAGCGGTTCACAGCAAACACTCTTACTCCCCAAAAATAATAATTATCATTCTTATTATGTCACTTTTATTACTAATAAGTTTGTGAATACGCTATGTATGATAGCCGACAAAATAAGTCGCAAATTTTTATTCAGCAATAAAATATTTTATTTACACGAAACACGTGTACTTAATTTAATTAAAACTAATTATTTTAATTTAGCTTTAATCAGTTTGATTCTAAACATACAGTGTTTGATCGAATAGTTAATGTTTAATTCGTTTAAATTCAAGATATAACAAAGTTTATTTGATTCACGTTTATATATCAATTAATTTAGTATTATTTATTTGTAATTCGTTTATCATTCATTTTATTTCGTTTCGTTAATCATCGTTAAAGTTCATTCATTGGGTTTCCTTATTCGAGAAGAAGTTAACTGTATACGAAACGATAATCAATTCATTCGTATTTCATTTCACAACTTTCGTATTGCATTTACTGATTTCGATGATAAAAATGTTGGCGCATAAACAAGACAATTGAATTATTATGCCATAAAACATGGACACCAATCGATAAGATAACACGCGATATACCGATGAATAATCCTAAGTTTAGACAAAATGTATGAGTTCGAAGAACTCAATTTCCGTTAGGTCTTATTTGAATCTCTTTCAATTAACAAAGCTCAGGAACAGTCATATGACGATGTTATTGTCCACATTTCGATATCTGACAAACGTTTATTGCTTTCCTATATTTTTGAAGCATTGAGTGGCGCACGAACATACAATGGTTTCTACATAAGTGGAAACTTTTTCCAGCCAAAGAAACAAATGCTGTGAATCAAGTCGAAGTAGAAGTCAATCGTTTAAGAACAGAAGCCAGCATTAAGTTTTCATTAAAGCGACGATAACAGTAACTTTTAAAAATTATATACCAAAATTTTCAAACAATTGCGAAAAATTATAAAGATATTTAATGTGATAACAATTACATGGAGGCAGAAATTATCTATTTGGTTGAGACTTGGCTGATGTCTAATAAACTATTAGATTTTAATAATTTTAAAATAATTTCTTAAATAACTTCTAAAAAGGAAAGAAAAGCATACGTTTGTGCTATATATTCTAAAGTAGAGTTTAATATACTATTCACTTTAAAGTTTCAAAGCTTAAATAATATCGGTATCATTTTAATGTACAACTCCGCTCAAACTGAAAAAATGGATTTATATAGTTTTATAGAGGAGTGCATTATCAAAATTTTGAACAATAAAGTAATAATCATTGGAGACTTTAATATAGATATCAATAAAGAGACTAACAAATAATATGTTCAGCATATAAAAAAATTAGTTTTCGTGTAAATAAATAATTTCATCACAACAAAAGGAAATACTCAAATTGACTTAATATTCACCAAAAAAATTTCAATATTTATTTATTTTTGTTTCAATTGCATTTTATTTTTGATTAATTGAAAAGGAAATCTTAAATTTTATCGATTTCAATTTAAGATTTACATTAGTTAAAAGATTTAATAAAATATTCAATATTTATTTAAACGAAATTAAAACTTTCTGGCACACTATTATAAGATGAAAACAGAAACAAATAAATTCGTTTAATATTAACAATATTATACAAAAGTTAATAACATTTATTATTTTTATTAAGAGAAAACATAATTCTGAAATTATTACAAGTAAAACTTTATTAAAATTATTCTTATTTGAAAATATCTGACAGAATATTTATAACAAATTTAAGTTAAGAAGAAAATATCTATTTAATTTATTGCAATAAAAAATTTTTGATTCACTATTTAAGAAAACGATTTCAAAAAAATATTTTATGTTAACCTTAAGAGTTTGATTTGCTTTCAATCAAAAAGATTTATTTAAATATTTATATTATTAAGAAATTGAAATGTAAATAAATATATAAACAGGAGAGAAACCTTTAATTTGATTGCTGAATATTGTTAAATTAAGTTTATAATTTAAATTAAAAACTGTAAATCAAGTTTTAATTAGTTTAAATTTTTAAACAAAATTAATAATTTTATACGTTACGTTTGTTTAAATTTTTAAAAGCTATCATTCTAATCAGCATTTATTCCATCCATTGGCGCTTTTTGTTAGAAGACATTATATTCATAATTGAATTTGTTTTTGTATTTAAATAAATGTTTGATTAATATTTTTTGAAATATTATCTCAATACAAGAAATTGATGATTCCTAATGCGATCGCATTAAATAAATTTTATCCTATTTATAGTATACTAAAACACTTTATGAATTAATAAATTCCATTTTTAGTAAATTTTAATTAGAAAACTTTTCATTTTTGGAATTTATAATGCATTTTTAATTCATTTTTGAACATAATGTTTGTCTATTTAATCCCTTGATATATTAAAATAATTGGTAAATCACTTATTTAACACAAGGAAATATATACCTCAATAAAGATAAATAATAAAAGTTATAAAGATTGACAGAGATCACATATCCATTAGGTCATTTAGACAAACAAAAATAAAACAAGATCGATATAGTAATAATATCCGACTTTTTAGTTTTAATTTAAGATAGTTTTTGGTCGTTCGCTCTATTCTATCGTTCGCTCCCATTATTTTCGTTATGTTTTGTTAATTTATATTAATTCGTTATAAATAAATGTTTTGTAAGTAATAAAGTTGTTTAATTAATAGGCATATGCCACACAGTAATTGAAAATATTCAATTTTTATTCTTTTTAATTTAAATTAAAGACTGTAAAAACTAATATAACCCAGATTATACCACGATATAGAGGAATATTAAGCAATCTTATCTTAAAATAGTTTTGTATTAAGATACATTTTGGTAATTCGCTCTCTTCTATAGCTCGCTCACATTAATAAAATTATTTTTCAAACTTTGAAATTTTTTCTAAACATTTTTATTATTTTGTAAGTAATATAGTTGTTTATTTATATCGGCATATACCACTCTTTGATGTGGATTATTCCATTATTATTCATTTTATTTTATATTGATTGTTATAAAAATTTAATAATAATGGAATTTATTTTTCTTCTTTTATTTGCCATTGTTTACAAATATTTCTTCATAAAATAACCTGACATGCCACACAGAAATATGCAGCAGTATAATCGAAAATAAAGCTATTTTTTACCTCTATTTACAAATATTTCTTCATAAAAGAGAGAAATATTTCACAATAGTTTTACATAGATTTATATTAGTTTTTATAGTATTATTTAATTATTTTTCAGTCTATTTTGATTTTGAAGAAATAAATTTTTTCATTTTTGAAGATTTATTTCGTTTAAACAATAATTATTTGAAGATAAGAGTCTTTGAATATTAAGTAACAATAAGTAATAATATTACGAATTTACATAATATTAATCACAAAATGTACTTCCATTTAAAATCACAAATTAAAGTTTAATGTAGAAGATTATTAAAAAACCTAAATTAAAGAAATTATTTGATTACCCAAAATTCGTTTTTTTAAAGTGTTTAAAACAAAGATTTGTGAAACATTGCTACAATTGAAAAATTAGATAGATAAAAGTTATTTTTATTTTACTATTTCTTAATTAACTGTATTATAATAAAATAATTTTAAATATATAAAGTTACTGTAGATATTTAAAAGTTTATTTAAAAAATAGCAATAAATTCATCTATAGTTGTTTCGATTTTTTAACATAAATTTGAAAATATATATTAGAACTTCTTTAATTAGTTACAAGATAGTTAACTTATTTGTTGTTTATGTGAATGTGATCTGTTAGATTTGTTTTATTTAACTTAGCCTTAAAGTAATGTTATATAACTTTCAATTTTTAATTTTACTTTTCTTTTACTTTTTCTTTCCAAAATAATTTTAATTTTACTTTTATTTTACTTTTACTTTCAACAATATATTGAATTTTAC
>JAQGAW010004353.1:0-11026 GCA_034698025.1 Phthiracarus crinitus | reverse complement strand
ATCATTTGAGCTTTCCATTGAGCTTGAGCTAGCTTTAAGCTAGCTTGTCTGAGCTGAGCTTTCTCTCATCATTAATTATAAGCTTTCATTTGTAATGCTATTTATAATTTTATGTTTTAATTTAGTAATAAAAAAACTTGATTAAAAGTGTTTCATTAAATTTTTTCCATACCCTGTACTAATAGTGAAATTATTTTTTTTTGAGTTTAGGTAATTATTAGTTTAATGTTAAAATCTTATGTGGCTTTTTATAAGAGTAGAGTGATTACACGAAAATTGTAATCGATTGTTGGGATCAACAACTAATGTTACAATAAAATGCTAATCAGGCACAACTTATTAGTATATACAGTAGAGTATTCCAGACTAAACGCTAACTTATGTTTGTATAAAATGAATATATTCGCTTAACTAGACTTTTAAGCAAAACGGTTATACATAACATGTGATATCAATATATTTTATAAATCAAATTACATATAATTCAATAGTTTGCAATGTTTTATTTGAAACCGTAATTGTTGTGAATCTAACCTGTGAACGTGTTCCATACCAGCCCACGTTTCCGCTAAATCAACGGCACTTCTTGGCCGATGTATCAAATATAAGTCTAAGTAATCCAATTGCAAATTAGTTAGCGATTCGTTAATTCCTCTGAAAACTCTTTCCCGTTCGTGATCGTTGTCCTCAAGTTTGCTCACTATAAACAGATCTTCACGTTTGACCACTTTGTCTCTAAATAAATCGTTTAACGCTCTTCCGATCTCTTTTTCGGTGCCATAATCGAGTGATGTGTCGATATGCCTATAACCAGCTGCGATGGCATAGCGAATCGCGTCATACGTTTCATTTCCAGTGCGAAGTGTACCCAATCCGACAATTGGCATGTGATAGCCATTATTTAGCAATAATGTTGGAGTTTCGAGTGAGCATACACTCGCTATTGAAACGAATACTAATAGAAAAAATTGCATTATATTATTGAAATACAGTATTAGTTTTTAATTCTATATTCAATTTTCAAAATTACTTTTCAAACTTATTTTAAGTTTTACCCACGAGTGGTAATCATTTTTTTAATTATAATCCCACTTATCGTTTTGTAATGTTCTGCTGTTGTATTTCTCAGACAAAGTAAATTGGATATCAATAAATCTGTTATTAACAATAGGTTATGAATCATAATAGCTTGTGATAGCAATGACTTACTTTCACAATTTCATAGATATAATTCTCTCATTAAAACAGTATACATCAGTATAGTAATTCTACTATTTATTAAAGTATGGAAAATTACGAAAACATTTAAATTGATTTGCTATTTAATAATAATTTTTTAAGAAATAAAATATTAAATAAAGTATTGAAAGCTCGATGATATTACTGAATAATTTTCAATAATTTCCTTGAGTTTAACTGAATATGTAACATCAAAAAACTGAATATTTTAGCATAAATAAGGAAAAATATTCTAAAACTTTACCACTGCATAAGAAATAAATATAATCTTAAGGAAATACGAAAACAAAAATAAAACAAAATAGACGAACACAACTTTAACCCAAAGTTTTCAGTTTTTAAAGGAATTCGCAAACGCATGCGCACTGAACGGAAATCTCGTGGCATTAAGTTAAGCGTTTCGCCTGTCATTCATTGAACGAGTGTTATTGAAATCAAAATAAATAAACTAATAAAAAACGGATAAACAACAAAATAGGAAAATTCAATTTATTATTTGCTACGAAAATAACTGTATTAAACCGATTATATGAATACGAAAACCGTAATCTTTGCCACAAAAAATTATCAAAACAAATAGTCGCGTGATATCTAACGAAACGCGAAAATTAAATACAATTACAGCAATCGTTTTGAATTAATTATATTTATTATACGCGAACGACGAACGCATTCATTAATTTTTTGGTGTTAATCATTCAATAATAAATAATAATAATGAACAAAAACGGTGTACGCGTGTGATCATCGAAATAAGTAAATAAATATAGGATTGAGTGAAATGGCATCGAAATCGTCGACATCGACCACAACGATGGGTCACGACAGACAGCCATCAGTGCAGCTGAAGATCGAGGCGTGTGGCGGTCCACCCAATCAGCAAACGCCTCGTAAAATGTTGACCATATTCGTACGAAACGTCAAGTTTATAGTGTCACAGATCGGTGTTCTGGTGTCAAAGTCGTCGCCAATCGTGCAGACTCTGTGCGTACTGCTCATACTGTTATACGTGGTTCAGCTGAGCGGTGACAGCTCTGTGCGTGAGTTTCTCATACTGAGTCCTGGTTCGCTGCTCAGTCCCGGCCAATGGTGGAAATCGCTTCTGTCTGCGGTGACGCACCCACTCGTCGAGTTTCACTGGTACGCCATTGCGGTGGACATCGTGTCGCTATCGCTATGCGGTACTCTCATTGAACCGCTTTGGGGTCAGAAAGAGGTCACTGATTTAATTCCGTTTAGAAATATGATTGTTTTAATTTAATTATTTTTTATGGCATACAATTTTTTACTGTTTAATTTTTTTTGTTTCGTTTTCAGGTTATATTTTTCTTTACGCTAATCTCGTTATCGGTGTCGTTCTTGACGTGTATTCACTACATAACGATATACACGCTCACAACTGACGCGTCGCTGATCTTCGGCACAGAAATACACGGTTTGGCGGCGTTTTGCGCCGCTATATCGGTAACAGTGAAACAATTATTACCGCAATCGATACTGATTACCACCGGATTCGGTAGACTGAAGAACGATCACATACCGATCACTTCACTACTGTTGGCTGTAATCGCGTTTTGTCTGAACTTAATCGAAGCCGAATCTGTAGTGATGTTCAGCTACGGTTTAATAGTGTCGTGGATTTATTTGCGTTACTTTCAACTGCATGTCTCGCGTAACGCCGTTAACGGTTCGAACCGAAATCGCGGTGATCTTAGTGACGCATTTGCGTTCCAAACTTTCTTCCCGAACGTTATTCGTCCGATTGTCGCCATTTTCGCGGACGCTTTGTATCGTCTGTTCGTTAAAATCGGTGTTTGTCCCGACATTAATGCGATTAACGCTAATAATCCTAATTATCGTTTGTTAAGTGAAAGATTAGCGACAACGACATCAAACCATGATTCGCATAACAATAATAACGCCAATCACTTGTCACGAGTGGAAACTCTGTAGTATTTTTGTTTAGAGAATGTCGGAAACAGAGAATGTTTATGGACACGTTTTTCTAATACAATTTGAAGCATATTTTAATTTAAAAATTATTGCACAACGTGTGGCTGTATTTTTTATTTTTTTCTGAAAAAAATGAACGCATAAAATAACTATATTTTATGAGGAATTTTTTTTTGATATTATTGTATAACAAAAGTTTATTTAAAGAGAAGCTTATATATGCGAATAGGTTTTTTGATATATAGAGTTATATATATTATTTTCTTAAAGTAAAATAAAAAACAATTTTACTTTATAGTAACACTAAAAAAACGCAATCAATACACTCACACACAATCGCTATTAACTTAAATATAACATTTTAGAGTTTTTTAAAGCTACAATAACTTTACAATTCGCGTCTCAGGTATAAATCTATACTATTTTTTAATGGTTACAAAAAATTTATGTTCGTTTATAATTGTATTTAATATGATTAATCATTTCCTTTTTTAATCAATACATTAATATTGCAAAAATATTTGTGAATAATTTTGCGCATAATTTCTAAATGTGACTTCAAGTTTATAAATCGAATTTAAATAAAGAATAACGTTATACTTGAAAATTATTAATGACTATAATTATTACTAAAGCTCGGATTTTGACATAAAAGAATATAAAAGAATTAAAAGCATATTTGAAGCCTCTTATAAAAAAGAATATGCGAATATTCTTTTGCATATTTCAAGTTTAGACGAAATAATAATA
Source organism: Phthiracarus crinitus (assembly GCA_034698025.1). Taxonomy (NCBI): domain Eukaryota; kingdom Metazoa; phylum Arthropoda; class Arachnida; order Sarcoptiformes; family Phthiracaridae; genus Phthiracarus; species Phthiracarus crinitus. Next base: position 7,084 of record JAQGAW010004353.1, on the reverse strand, counting down.
CATATTTAGTTGTTTTTTTCAAAACAAAATAACGTACATAAAATAATTGATGAAATTTCGATTATAATAACAACATTAAAATTTAAAAGTGATATTTTACGGAAATTATGAAAGTAAAAACTTATGTATTTATTAACGTTAAATTTAAATTACTTTAAAACAATATTTAATAAATTCATAAAAGAATTTAAAAAATTTTTCGAGAATATTTTTAAAAATTTGAGAATTTTTTGAGATTAGTCGAGAAATTTTTGAGAATATTAGCGAAAATTTGAGATTTTTTTTTTGAGAATATTTGTTGATTTTTTTGAGATTAAATATTCGCATATATTGAAAATTTTCAAGAATAAAAGTACGAGCTTTATTTATTACTGTTATTTTTCATGAAAATAATGCATACATCCCTTTGTAAAACGCTGTCATTAGTCGTATATTAGCTTAAAGGCGAGAGATTTTTTTTAAAAAGAAATTACAATTTTTGAGAAAATAAAATTTATTAATTTTTTAAAAGTATTCAGAGATATTGAAACTAATATTCAGCAAAATTTAATATATAATAATTCGGATTTATACGCAAAAATTGCATTTTTTAAACCATTGGACTCAATATCAATGTTGAATAGAATATGTAAATCTTTTTGTTAAAATAATAAAGCGGCCAAATATTATAAACATCTGGAAAAGAGTCAAATTTTTATTAAACTTTTTATAACACAATAAGTCTAGATTATTAGTAAATCCTTGAAAATTGTTAGAAGAATAAAGCGAAATACAGAAGTTTATTAATTGAATGGCAAAAAAATCGTTGCAAACATTAAAATAAACCATTGTTTTGGGAGGGTTTGATAAAAGAAATTTTTGAAAAATTTGGTGGATAATTTCAAATATACCTTTTTCGTAGTTATATTTTTTATATATTTTTTAAAACTTTTCCAAATATGTTACCCATCTTTAAAGAAGTCGGATTTAAACAACAATTTATCAATATTTTGAAAATCTTTAGATCAAAAATGTATTTTTTAAATTATAAGGGTTATATAACTAGCATTACTAATGACTATCAAAAAATATTTGTATTATTATTTGCAAGTTATTGTTAATTAACAATTTTTAAAGCATTAATTATCTGTAGGGATTCAAATTTTTGGGACTTAAAACCATCAAAATCGGGCGGGATTCGGGAGCTAAAAAACTAATAAATTCGGGAACAAAAATTGAAAATTCGGTAATTATTTTTTGTTAAAATGTAATAAAATAAATGTTAAATTTAGTGTTATTGATCCTATATAAGTTTTAACATTTAATTAGTTGTATATTTGTAAATTATTAATTTTTAGATTTAGACTATTTGTTTGAAATAATATTTTTATTAACTTTAGTCAAGAAAAACTGGTAAAACTTCAAAAATAGGGAAAATTATTAATTATTCAGTAAATTTCGGGTAAAAATCGGGAATAATTATTTTATAGTAAAATTCGGGAAAATCGGGACAATAAAAACAATATAAAAAATATATTTTAATTGTTTTTAGCATATAGCATTAACTTCCCGAATATTGTTTTAATATTTTGTTTCGGGATTTTCCAAAAATTGAATCCCTAATTATCTGTAACTCATTAAACAATTATGTTTGGATTTTTAAAAAAGATTCTAGAAAATCCAAAACAGGCTATTTTTATAATCACTTTCATAGCAATATATGGTTTATTGCATTAATTTGGATTAATTTTAAAATACTTAATTAACTTTAAAAGCGATGGCTGGTGTCATAACGAACTGATTTCCGCACGAAAATCCAACCAATCGTTTCCTATCGCCAACTCTTTCTATTGCTGTTAATAACTGTTTTTTATCGTAATTAACATTTAATATCGTAATTAAATTATTTATTCTTACTTAACACATACCTTAATCCGTTGCCTATTATTAAACGACTTCGGTTTGCATATAAATTCGATATAAAGTCTGTGAAGCAATTTATGCGATTTTCGCGTCTTCTTATGAACTGAAGCGATAAATAAGTTTAGGAACACATGAAACGCTAGCGTTACCACCAGAAAGATAACGGTTCCCACTAATATGATCGGAATTAATCGCACGTAAAGTAATTGCTGCAAACATGTCATGTTTAGCGGTAACAGTGTATACGTGATCGCGAAGTAATACTTCTTCCAAAACCAGTTATAAACGCTGACCATTCGAATCGTTTTGTTTAACTCTTTTACCGATTTATTGAATAATATTCGGTAATTGGTTATTGTGGTCGAAAGCATGAGATTAATAAATTTTAGCCGAATATTGCTGTAATAGATTACAATGGAAAAGTAGAAAAAACTGTACAGTATTGTAGAGATATTGTAATACGTGGATATGTCGAACAAAATCAATGCGATTATGCTATAAATCAATAGTCGATCGTATGGTTTCGCGCGAATATCGGCGATAAGAATCATTGTCGGGAATAGTATTAAACCGATTTTCATCACCGAAAACATAAAATTAACGTAACCTTTGACTATATTCACTCTGACGAGGAAACCATTCATTACTTCACAGCCGCTAAGATTGATAGCGGAAAAGTGTTTCAATCCCTTGATAACCGTAATTATGTCCAGCAAATAAATATGCAACAGGTTTTCGCTATTTAATAGATAAAGCGTTCGGAGAGTTAATATCGATGCGCAAAGCGTTGATAAGTAATTATATAGAGTTAATCCGCCGATGTTTTGCATGTAATCAAAGTAATAATAGGGCAGTCTATTATTATTGTTAAGTTTTCGGCTTATTAAGTATATCGTGTATTGAATAATAGTGAGCGCAATCCAAAACATTATTGCAAATGATTTCAATTTTTGTTGGTTTGGATTATCGTTGTTGTCCTTAAAACTATATTTGTAAATAATTCCGTATTTATAAAGCGGTAAATCTATATCAGGTATTGTCCGCAATTGAAATTCCTTAGATTTGACGGAATTGATCTTATTTAGTAATTCAGTATATTTTTCGTTAAATTTCGATATTGACATAATTTTTTTTTCGTTTATCAAAAATAGTTAGTGATTTATTATAAATCAATTTATGGAAATAGTATCAATTATTTTAACTATTTTAATCAATATTCATATGCTTTTATATTCATGTAATCATTTATTGTTTTAATAAAAACCTATATATATTACACAAAATATATTTATATTAACTAAGAATATATGTCAGACGTATTTATAGAATTTATTTAGAATTTATTTTTGATGGGGAAATAAGAGGGGAAACAATGGTAGAAAACTGAAATATTAAACTTGTTTTATCGAGAAAATAAATTTAAATGTTAGACAGTGTTGAAACGACAGCCAATAACGTACTGAAAATATATATTTGTTTAAAGTACTTTTTAAATAAATTACAACATATCAATAAATAATCGATAATAATTTAAGTTAGAAAATCAAACGTGTGATGTGTGTATTAATTTTTAGATTATAATCAACACTTTAAACATCACTATTAACTATACATAGAATATCAATACGAAAAAGTTTCAATTATTTACATATATTTACCGTTCGTTTGTTTATTTATTTATTTGTTGAACTATTTTCATACTTTAACATACATAGATCTAAACAGTAAGATATCTTCGAAAATTGCAAAACACAAGAGTAAAATAAGTTTTATTTCATTCCGCAGACGCGCACACAAATATAAGTAGTTATCACATCAAAAACGCTATATCGTGCTTGAGATTCATTAAACTGAACCGATTTTTTTCTTTTCTCCCATTTCAGTAATTTAGCATAAATTTAATGTTCGTTAATCGTTAAATATTTAATAAAAATTGAACAGTGAATAAATTAACATTACGGTAAAAATAAATATATCATTTTTTCTTTTGCTAATAATTACGGTAAAAACGTAAAACAAAAATATTCTCTTAAATTTTCATTAAACTATTTGGTATTAAGATTATTGAATTATATTAATAGTTAATTTTTTCGCACATGTTTAAGAAATATAATCGTGACTTATAGGCAGTGCAACATATAAATTAAAAGTTATTCTTAATAACTTATAAACACCAAAAAATCAAGTAACGGTCATATGTTTGCGTTTATGTTGATTAATATTACTCGTATTCTTCGCACTGAACACACATCCCGGCCAATCACACTTGAATGGCTTATCTTCGGAATGAATTCGCTTGTGTTTACGCACTTCCACATTACGTCCAGCCCTGAACGTACATCCCGGCCAATCACAGCCAAACGGTTTCTCGCCGGTGTGTATCTTGCGGTGATCGTACATTCTGGTGGACGAAATGAAAGCGCTGCTACAACCGGGCCAATCGCAGTGATACGGACGTTCACCGGTGTGTCGCCTGCGATGCACTATTAACGACGAGCGATCGTTGCACTTGTACTCACACTGCGGCCAATCGCACACAAACGGTTTTTCATTGCTGTGAATTCGTTTCGTGTGTTTGTTCAGCAATTTATTGCACGAAAAACTTCGACCACAACCGGTGTACTGACACGCATACATCTTCTCTGCGCCGTGAATGGTGTAGTGTCGTACGAGTAGGTGTCGCTGTGGATACGCTTTCACGCATTGAGGCCATTCGCAGCGATACGCGCCGTCCGTTGAAGGCTTACAATCAAACACACGTTCACCGATCGTTATCGTCTTGCGATACTGTTCGTGCTTATAGTTATTACTGATTAGAAGATAGTTACTGATATAATCGAGATTTGTGGTGCGATTGCGTTCGCACATCGAGTTAATCACCGGTTCGTACAGCAAATGTTGGAGCGGTTCGATGCGCTGATCGTCGCCACAACTCATCAACCAATTAATATCATTACTACTAGTTATGCACTCTTCTGGCGCATTGTTATTGTCCACCATTTGTTGCTCCGCTATTAAGCCATCGTGTGTGCGATCGCAGCTGTTTTCGACGCGTGTTTCGCTCTTAATCACGAGCGTTGGCATCATTTCGTTTTCGTCGTTACCATTGTTTACATCAACTACTGGTGACACTGTGTTCTGTTCACAACTCTCTAATAAATCGATGCCATAATTCACATTATTCTTGATATCGTTGAAAACGTTCAGCAATTTATTGGTGTTTAGTAAATCGAAAATTTTCGTGATTTTCGATATTTGTTTCTTGAGATCGTTGTTCTCGTGGATCACTCGCTGGCAATAATCGCGACAACAGTTGTTAACGTTTATTGAATCGCACTTAATATTATCGTTCATTTTATAATAAATTAAGTTAAAGAACTATAATTAAAATAAATTTCACCAAACATTTAACTAAATGTATTAAAACACGTGATTTGTTGCGAAATCGCACGAAACTCATTTACGGGTTCATTACCCTTAACTAATAAACGGTTTAAAAATGATCTCAAGTGAAATATTTAATTATTTTAGAATTCAAAAAAATCATTAATTTATTCGTAAAATTTTTCACTTGAATTGTAACACTTATTTCGTACCCGAAAAATATTACTAAAAGATTTTTGATAATAATAATTTTCCGGTCGCAGCAAAACAAAAAGATATTCAGAGCTCTTTTAATGATTAACCCTTTGAATACTAGAAAAAACGATTATAGCGACATCTTTAAGGGAAAGCAGTTTAACTAAGAAACAAGTTTACTAAACAATAAAACAATGTGTTTCACTACAGTAAACAAATAACATCTGTTTACGAAACAATAAGTAATTAAAAAACTTTGCAGAAAAAAGTTTTAAAAATGGTGTCAAAGCGTCGACACGACACTTATCATCGCATTAATTAAAAACCACAGCGAAATACTCGGACGAATAATGAGCGGAAAACTTTACGCTCGAGACTCGTACGACCGATACGGCGACGACTTATGCGAACTATTGCTCAGTTATCTGCCGATAAGCGATTGCTTTCGGTTGGAGTGCGTGTCGAAACAGTGGCGTCGACTCGTATACAACAAACAGCACAAATTGGTGATCAGTTTCTTCGCGAAAAACAAGCGCTCAATCAAAAAGCTGATCGACAAGAAAGACCTGATGATCAACGAACGATCGCTGGCGTCTGTGCTAACAAAGTGTCCGTTCATTACGGACATCATTGCCGATAAGTTTTGCGATATCAACGAAAATATACTGAACATAATCGCCGATAACTGCCGTCACTTGACATCATTGGTGATCGAGTCGGACATGAGTTCGATTGAGTGGCAACACTTGAGAAAGTTTGCGCGAAATTGCGGACAAAACTTGCGAATGATTTACGCGAAAAACGTTGAGTCGGATGTGATGCGAGAACTGCTTCGTTACACACCGAACATCAATGGCGTCTACTTTTACTCGAATAGAAGCAATCGAACCGATATCGACGTGTTTAACGAAAAAGAAAACTTTTTACTGAAAAAATTGTCCGATATTTCGCCGATGATTAACATTAATCGGGATTTTATTTCGTTTGCCGATCGGTATTCCAAACAAATCAAGAGAATGCGTGTTTGCTATGATATCAACGGTGAACACGCGAATCAATTAAGTTTATCGAAATTTTTCGCGCAATTGTCTCGCTTTTCGGCGCTCGAAGCTCTTCAGATGTCGTTTCACATAAACGGTTTGGAACGACAGGAACACGTGATCAACGATGGATTGAAACTGATTGGCGCTAAATGTACGCAAATCAATCACTTGATCATAAGCAACGACTTGTCCACAACTCTGTATAACTTTGGCTCGAATTACGGTTCACTGCGAAAGTTGGAGATCACTCAAAACTACATGAACGGTAAAATCGATGGGTTCAGTGGTTGCGTTCAACTCAAACAATTGACGCTTAAGTTAAACGAATTATCGCTTCATTACATTAAAAACATTGAGTTATATCTACCGGTTTTGTTGTCGTTTCGATTGGAAACCACTATAATGATCACCGATAATACGTTACACTGTTTGGCGAAGTGTCGCACATTAAGAGAGTTAATAGTGATGTCACATAACCAGTACTTTAACACTTCAGTGGAATAACGGGATAAAAATCGCCCCAAACACACTTTGCGCGCTCATAACTTTTTTAATACAAA
>JAQGAW010004352.1:0-11029 GCA_034698025.1 Phthiracarus crinitus | reverse complement strand
GATGTTAATATATTTATTTCCCGGTCTTGCGATCAAAGAAAAAAGACGGGATTTTCCAGGAAAATCCGCCCCTTAGTGATAGTATAAGGGTATGCTTACTCTCAAAGAATGTGCGGCACATCTAACTTATGATTTTTATGAACAAAGTGATTCCAATGGTGATTACAGGAATAAAACATACACTCGCATACTCTATGAATTTAATGCAAACATTCGCTGCAAATTAGGCCAAAAATCATTATCAATTTATATGGGAATCTTTCGAGTCCACTCAACAGAGATTACTAGTGCTTTTTGGACTCCATTTGACTAATCTATAGTTCAGAGGTTCCCAAACTATGTGTCGGCGAAAGTAATAAATGGGTCGCAAGGATTTTTAAAATTAACATTAATAACGGGTCGCAACATAAATTTGTCTAGTATTCTTTTAAAAAATAAAATTAGTTAAAATCCAGATTTTTGAATTTGTAGCAATTAAAGCTAGTGATATGACATAATTATTATTTACGATGTTTTAACTCGAATATTCTAAAATTGCAAAATTATGAGGATATTATTTTGTTAATTTTGGAAAAACAGATAAATATGGGTCGCGGAAGGAAAAGTTTGAAATCCATTGCTATAGTCTTTGATCGCTTACTTTGTGCTTACATCCAACGAATGCTTTAATAAAGCACGCACTTTTATAACACAGAAACAGTAGCTCTTTTATGAAAACTTTACATATTACATATTTAATTATAATTTATAGTTACAGTATAAATCAATTTAAAATAACAAAACTAATTGTTTAAATAGATTCATCACCACTGATTACGCGCGACAACTTCTATTGATAAGTAAGAAAGAAAGATTAAAGTTGATTTGTGAAAGTATAGGAAAAGCTTTGAATTGCGAAGAAGCCAATTATGTAAGAATATAATTAAATTATTGACTTTTCGGTGTAAGAATAACCAAATATAACGTACAGACAACTATATATTAACTTATATTCACACTTTTGCTTTTATTGTGACTATTAATTAACCTGTCCTTTATTGTATTATTATGAGAAAAGCAGCAAAGCTGTTTAAATTAATTTTCATGATTAAAATTTGCAAAAATAGCAAAAAAGATAGTGCTTAAGCTTGGTTTCAATGACAACTCATTAGATAAAAGTTTTTTCTGGCTAAACTGCATGACAATAGGAAAAAATTACCGGTACTTGTATGGAATTTTGTTTATATATGATTTTGTATATTACCTGATGTTGGTGACCACTGTTTCACTGGGATTTTCTGGTAACTATCGCACTAGAAATTTTTCTAATTTTAAAAATATGCAACCCTGTTAAAAGTTTAAAATTTGTACTTAACTAAAATTTGTTAAAATAACATGTTTAAAATTTCATTTTCTTACTCCGAAAAGTCGATAAGCATAAAATAATATTTTATTGAAAAGTTTAAAAGTAATTGAATGCTGCGCTTCAAAAAGGGCACTTAGAATTTTAATTATTGAATAATATTATTTAATTCTTATACATTGTTGTTATATATTGATACTTTTATAATCGAATGAATTATAAAAATAGAATTTATGTTCAATATTCAAAAGTGCCATCAATAGCTAAAGTTTATTAAGAAAGAGTTATAACATTTAACGCTTTGTTCAAAAATTAAAATTCTAAGTCCCCTTTTTGAGGCAGCATTCAATTATAGTCAGTTATTAATAATTATTTTGTACTAAAAAAGCCAATTCATTACGAAGAATATAACTGGTTAGCAGATCAATATTCTGGCGGAGGATTTACTACAATTTGTGGTCCAGGATTTCTTACGAGATATGCAAAAATTATTAGACAACCAATCGATAGGCTTTACTTTGCTGGTACTGAAACAGCAACTCAGTGGTCCGGTTATATGGATGGAGCGATTCAAGCTGGAAAAAGGGCAGCTAAAGAGGTTTTACAAGCTATCGGCAAATTACCAAATACAGAAATTTCCATCAATTCAAACGCATAAACACATTTTTGATATTTACCCAAATACTTATTCAATAAAATTTGCTTTTAAGTTTGACATTAAATTTAGTATATAAACAAAATGTAACCAAACAAATTAAAAATATTTAATTTACAAAATATAATTTTCATTACTGTTTGCTTAATAACTTCCAATTACACCGAAAAATCTATGTTAGAGACCAGAGAACACACAGAATCTCTGTACACAATAGAGTGTGTGTATTCGACATGTCATATCATTAGTTATATTTGTTATATTTTTAATTAATTTTTCATTTTCTTAATTAAACAAAAAGTTTGTTAAATACCGTTTATAAGCCGAAAGACATTTTTTGGATAAAATTTTCGGTCCGACGTCCAAAAATTTGTCTCTTAAATCCAATGAGTTGACACCCTCTGAATTTTAAAAAAATCTCAAAGGAGACCCCCAGACCATAAGACACTCTGGTTTAAAAGCTTACTGATATCGTTTACATACTCACGGATGGCTATCTATAACTTACGACCGTTAATGGTTAAACAGAGAATAAAGTGCTGGTGTTGGTGCTGCTGCTGCAGTAGATAGTAGTGGAGTACGTTGTGTAGTACGTTGTGTAGTGTATGAGTGTATGCGTGTATGTACAGTACAGTTAGGCTGACCAGAACGTCCATTTTGCACTGGATTGTCCAGTTTTATGATACCTGTCCAGTGCTAATCAAGTTCATATAATGAACAATTTAATGCCTTATGTATGTGTCCAGTTTTAAATCCAGTTCATTTTTGTGAAATTTTTAGAAAAATCCAGTTTTTAATCAAAAAAGTCTGGTCAGTCTAAGTACAGTAACTATTAATATGTTATGCATACCCGCACGCATTAGTCTCTACTCGTTGTCCACTTCTCTCTCATTATTATGCACATTCATTATAATTAAATATCTATTTAATTATGATTTAATTGTAAATAAATGGCACGAAATATTCATTATTCACGGCTTAATTACGCATATATTGTTAATAATTATAGTGAATCGACAATATTATAATGTATGTTATGATATGATACTGTTATTACTGTTATTATCATTGATCTATTGATCTATTATTAATTGACAGATATTATGGAGATGTACTCTATTAGTGGATGGCATTTGTTTAGGAGTAATGATGGCATTATATGGTCACTCGTTAATTGGTTGCGCACAGTTCGGTCTATACATATCAGTACTTTCGACGTTTCATTATACCGAATATTTGGTCACAGCATTAGTAAATCCAGAATCGTTATCATTAAATAGTTTTCTGTTAAATCATAGTAAAGAGTATGGATTGGCTATATTGGTGTCTGTGATCGAGTGGATCATTGAATGGCCATTATTTGGCGCATATAAACAGAGATTATGGCCGATATGTCTATTAGGTGTTATCGCATGCATTATTGGTGAATGTGTTCGTAAGTCAGCAATGATTACGGCCGCAACTAATTTCAATCATATTGTTGTGCGACATCACCGCAGAGGACATGTGTTGGTTACTCATGGCATTTATTCGTTTTTCAGGTATGATTAAAATGTAGAATGTGTTCGATGCACAACACTGCACAACACTCGAGCCAATGTCAGATCGAAATATATTTGTAACCAATCGGTTTAACCGCCAATCAATGTAAGTCATCGGTAGAGGTTTAATTTTTTAAACATAGAAAATCGCGGTTTAAACCGCCAAACCGCTAATAAATTTTTATAATTTTTTTTTACTAGTAAATGAGTTTAGCTCTTTAATCAGTAATATATGATTGTTATGATTATAATAAACACATACAGTATTGTCATAAAGTGCAGTAAACGTGTTTTATGCAATTTTATTTAATTTAAACTTAGTTAATAATAACTATAATTCTATAAATTTGCTTTAAATCAATCGATACCATTTTTAGCTTTTAATCATTGTGTTTGTATTCTTACAAACTATTTTTCAATTAACATTTTTTACGTAAATTCAACAGATGTAAAAAATGAATATCCATGCATATAGAAATTGTGGTTGTGGTTGATGTCCCACTATTTTGATCGTTGTTGTGCTTCTATGCATTTAATTAAAATAACTAATTATTGGAAAAATTGAAACATATTATTTTTTGTTAAAGGCATCCTTCATATGTTGGATGGTTTTATTGGTCTATCGGCACACAGGTATATAAGCATGCAATATGTAAATGATTGTGTCTGTGCAGTATAATGATTGCTTCAAATTCGAATTACTATATTCATTACACACATTTTCTCAAACTATTATGTTTATTGTTGTTAACGATGATAATATCGCTTATTAATAATCTTATATAGCTATGGCTATACTTATATACAACTAGAGTTAAAGCCCGACTTCGTCGGGAGGAAATGATTATAAATTTTAATAAAAAACCCATTCCATCAGTTCTATTCTCCTTGAACTCATCCTGTCCAAACATGAACTTAAACCGATCCATGTAGAAACTTCCCAACCGACCCGGACCACACCCGACCAACCCACCCTACCCTACCCCACCCCACCCTATTCCACCCGACCCGACCCACCACCCAACCCGACCCACAACCCGATCCGACACACCACCCAACCCGACCCACCACCCGACACGTCCCGATCCACCACTCTACCCGATCCGACTCATCACCGACCCACCTGTCCGACCAACTCAGACCCTACCACGACCCGTTATAACCCTACTCTGACCCCATATTTACAATTTTTCCCCCCCATTTTTCCTAGAATCATTGATCTGGACCTAATTATATAGGTGTCGAGGGGGTAGGGCCCCCAGGGGAGGAGCCTATAAAGGGACAGACAAACAGACAGAATATTATGAGATTTATATATATGATGTAACATTTAAATTGATACAAACTCAATCAACTTTGGAACAAATAACAAACGGTATATAATCCATTGATTTTAACATTTTATTTACTTTTTCATATCAGATCATTTTGTTGAACCCAATTTGTGTGATTGGATACGCAATCGTTAGTTGGAAATTCTTTGAAGAACGAATCAATGACGAAGAATTATGTTTAATCAAGTTTTTTGGTCCAAATTATATTCAATATCAAAAAACTGTTAAAACTGGTTTACCATTTATTAAAGGATATAATATTAATTAAATTGATTTCTTATAAGTAACACTAAATTAAATTTTGATAAAACGATCGCTGTTTAATAGCCAGTGATGACAAATTAGGGACCGGTTTAACAGATAATGATATACTTATAGCAAAGAGATTTATTAGCGAATCCACATTAGTGTTTACATGCGCTTTAATTTGGTGATGAAAGTCGGCTCGAAAACCTGCACTTTCTTTAACTGCGCTGAGCTAATCAAAAATTTTAAGAGCTGATCTGAATTAGCTTGAGCTGAGCTGGATATTGTCGAAGCCGAGCTGAAATTAGTCATTTTAAATGTGCTGTGTATCGGAGATTTTAATTATACTTATTTAATATTTTTTATAAAGATTGCAATAATAACGAAACGTATAAGTTTATTATATGTGGACATATAAATGTTTGAATTGATGTACAAAACTTGAAAACAAACTGATTTTGATTTGATACTCCAAAATATTTCGCAGTATTTTCGATTTTAGACTAGATTACGTAAAATCTAAATTCATAAGTATTCTAAATGGTATAATCATCGTTGAGCGCCAGAGTCAGGATTGGCCGCACCAGATATAAGCAAAAATATGACAACAGGCACGATATACATCCACTATTATATTTAATATATAAACATTAATAGTTAAGAAAATATTAAGTATTAGATAAAACTATACGTATTTAGCGAAGAACGATCGATTATCAGTTTTGTCGCCACGAAGTTTTTCCGCCTTCTCTTGTTCTAACCTTTGTATATATGTGTGCGTGTCTGGTCTATAATAACACAATTGACATTAGACTAACATTTATGTCCGAATACGGAGCGACAAAACGCTTTGGAGTAGAGTTAAAAAATTGCATTTCATTTGCAAAATCAACGTGTGTTAATCATAATTAAAAGCTATCTCTTAAATGTGTTATTTTTTTATTATACCTTATAAGTGAGATTAATAAACCTTATAACTAAACTCCGATAATAACGAAATTTGTTAGAAACAACAACAACATATTAATGGATTGCTTATTCTTGTGCGTTAATTATAGAACAAATAAACTAGTTTTAAAATCCGGGGTGAGTTCTACCAAATGGTTAACGATATCGTTAAATAACTATTGTTTTGCGTTCCCATAACAATAGCAGTTTACGAAAAATGCGTTTTACAAAAAACTCAATCTTAATGAAAGATTTCGTAAATTAACGATCACTTTAAGTCATAGTTAATTAACGAATGTTTTTACGAAACACCACTTAACGAGAAATATACTTAAAGAAAATTTTGTTTGGCGAACACCTCGTATAATATATTAATTGTTCATTAATTTCATATAAATTGTATATTTGTTAATACAAACGCTTATAACCAATATTAACGTTAAATGTATTTGCATCAACAAAGATTTTAATTAATTCAAAATTAATAACAAATCATCACCAGTCGAGACTTTTTCAGAAATAAAACACCAAAATTTCGGTCGGAAATTCGGACCAAAAATGATATTTTTTCGGACTATTTTTCGGGAAATTTTCGGAACATATTTTAAGTAAAAATAAGCTGTACAAAAACTTCTTAGCCTTTAGATCTGAGGTTTTCTTTCTTACACTCCCAAAAATTGAGAGTTGAAGAACTTATCAGAGTTAAGAATCTAACTTTTGCCTTAAAATTTAATTTTTTTTTACAAAAAATCCTAAATTTTGTCCCATAAAAACAATTTTAAACGTCAACACTTAAAACTCATCAAATTTAAGCAACAATATTTAAAATAAGTATATTTTTCGGATAAAATTCGGAAAATTTAGGAAATTTTTGAATAAACCATTTTTTCTGAGTTTTCGGAAACTAGATGTGGTTTAAATTTGTTTGTAATTAGTGACATAATTCATACATTTTAAACTCCGAAAGTTTTATTCAACTATGAAAAAAGTCGAATTTCCGAAAAAGTGTCGACTCTGATCATCACACGTTGAGTGTTAACCAAAACAAACACTTCAGTGATAAATGTTTCTGTGAACGATTATTTCGTTATTGAGTTATCGAAATAGTTATCATAACTATAAGATTTGTTATTAGAACCCAATCCTGATTTTCATAGATTATAGTTTTGGACATCACATGACAATTACATACCCAACTGCAGCACTGGTTAGCAATACATTTACTGTAGTATTAAAGTTTGTCAATTTTGTTGGTAAACTATTTTTTGTGGATCCAATACAATGAGGATTACTGGTGACAGCACTCAACGATAAAAATTGTCCATTAATGTCTAATGTCACTGTTAATGTGTCTGACAATGAAGACTCGTGTAATGAACACTAAATAGTAATATTAATGAATATATAAATGCTATCAATACATGTCATATCACTTACAGCTTTGATGAAAGTGGTAGAACTCTTGATCGGTTTGTCATCTTCTAAACACTTGATTGCTTCTGCTTTCAAATAGTAATAACCACCATCTGATGAAGTTTGCTATGAATATGATATAATATATGATACATTAATAACTATGAACTAATCAATCAATACTTACTTTCAATTTAGCGATTGATTCAATAGTTAGTGATTCTTGTTTTAGATTCGGCGTTAAATTACTGCCACTAATCGTAAGCAAACCACGAAATTCGTAATCCAAATCTAAATTCAGTATATATTAATGTGTTTATATGTATGTTTGTTTGTTTGACTTACTATTATTGAAATGATGGTATAATTTGATATAAATAACCGATTGATGTGCACTCGACTCTCCATTCATCAAATCATCGCAATTCTATATATGATATAATTAATTATAAAATTGAATCAATCAATCATTAATTGAATATGAATGTAATTACGATTATAGTTATGGTTAGGATTACTATTAAATAAAAGATATTGTAATAGTAACTCATTTTAATAGAATTGATGTTTACAAACACAGTGTAACATTGACAGTGAGTTAACATACTGTAAGCATAGATTCCCTGGACGTGAGAGAGCGTCTAAAGTTCTAGGGATTAGTTTCACGTTTCAATTATATTGTTACTAATTCTCACTTATAAGTGCCACTAATATTAATATTGTACTCTATTCATATACATTAGTTCTGCAAAGAATAAAACTGTCGACTATTAGTATGAATTGGTAGCGAAACCACTTATTAGTTACGTTATGTAACGAACGTTTTTTTCGTTTTAAATTGATTTGCACTGTTAAAGCTATGGCGCCTCTCATGTCTCGGTCTTCTATGGTAGTAAGGGTTTCCCGTGCTCTCATGGTTTAGAGGGGTGTTTACCGTTTCCCGTGCACTCATTTCGAGTTTTGGACCCCATATATATATATCCAATTGACAGGATTTTTAAGGTATGTCCTAAATTGCCCTAATTTATCATATTTACTCTTATTTACCCTTATTTACTTCAGAACCCATATTTACTCTAATTTACAATTTAACATTATAATTGACCCTAAAACTTAACTTTAACACTCAATTTCTTATTATTTGTTAATAAAAACTATTAAAAGTTTTAAAAAACAAAAGTTAAAATTTCTCACTTTAAATAGTGCAAGCATTAATTACATTTGTAGAACTGAATTTTTTGGGGTTTCGTAATTTATCTTTATATGCTTAAGAACCCTTATTTACTCTTATTTATAATTTAACACAAACCTTATAAACCAACAAAGCCTTTAAAAATTTTTATTAGCTCACTTTTTTTAAAAAAAGGCAAGCTTATGGATTAGACAATGTCTGTCTGTTCGTACTATTTCTTTATATTAATAAAGGGATATTTATGATAGCAGTCAATTCTGAAGATAGAAGTCTTTATTGAATATAGGAGTCCATTTAACTAGTTTATTGGTAATGCAACCCTAGTTATCTGCTATATATTTTCGCTAACGCTAAATGTACAGTTGGTTTCATAAATCTACTGAGGTTACCAATCTTCAGTTATAAATGGCTGAAATTTTACAGCGCGTCCATAACTGTATCGGAAGTGATTTTTCAATTGGTATCGCAGCGGAATCAAGTGTCATATAGTTGTTTGAATTAAGAAAATCTTTTATATAAAGATAAACGCAAACAATATGAATCCAACATAAAGAATAGTCTGTCTAACTTTCATTCATGACTTTGATTATTTTTGAATCGTCTATTCGAACTGTTAGTTTTACTACATTATTATTTATTACATCAACAAACACTTTTTAGAGTCAACAACAGAGACATGCAAGAGTTATAATAGGGATATAAATAAGTGCAAAGTTCTAACATTTTCAAATACAAATGGTTTTATTTCCCAGTAATAACAGCAATACTGAAGGAGTTGACTGAAATATAGATACGATTATTTTCACCGTTTTTACCTTTCATGTAATTACGGGAACTTAGCAACCGTTATCGGCATTAATGAATTAAAGAAATGTCAATATTCCAATTATAGATGTCCAGGTGTGAGTCTTTCGGGTCTTTGCCAAAGACTCGGACTCGGACCTGGACTCCCAAGCTAGATTTAGGACTCGGACTTCTATAAATTTTTGGGACCCGGACTCGGAATCGGACCTACAGGCAAATACCCGGACCTGGGACCTCTATACACCTATATTTTCATTTTTACATCTGATGAGTACATGTAAAAAATGTTAATTGAAAGGAAAAGTCTTTACAAACACGAAGACTGTTTGCTATGATTGAAGAATTTTCCAGTAATCGATAAAAAGTACAATAATAGTATTATTAACTGTCTTGATTTTATTGACATTTACATTACGACTAAAAGCGTAATCTATGAATCACTTGTTCAACTTCAGACATATGGTCACTCAAAATGTTTAAAATTTAAAGGAGATAAAAATTCGCTTTGAATTTTCCAAATTAAATTTATCCGATATTTTATTCGTTATGTTTTTAAATAAGATAAATATTTCTTTCGATTAGTATGTCTAAATAATTCAAACACATCTTAAAAATCCAAAAGTGTTTTTAATGAGTGATTTAAAAGACATTCTTGATAATGAGTACAATACAAAAATACTAGAGATGCAGAGATAACATTGACATCCAGATTTTACATAATCCTTACAATTGTGTGCAATTTATCTTATACTATTTAAAAAACAAGATCGTGGCATATCAAAGCTGTTAGGATAAGAGTTTCAAAAAGTTAATAATGGAAATTTTAGTAAAAGAGACAGACTATGAATAATAGGTAATCGATTTCGAAAGCCGACAGAAATCTCAAAACAAGAAACCGTACATCTACTTTCTATATAAAGTTATCCGATGCAGTCATGCCCGCCTATTTATTAATATTGTAGAACCGAAATAAATAAAATTTTAAAATCCGAAAATGATTTGAAAGGACAGGACTTAGAATCGCAAGATATATAGCAGGATATATATCAATTAGGACTTAACTTTATCGAACAAAATCCATAAAAAGACATTGTTTGGCTGATTAATGCTCAAATTAGAACCGATATGTAAAAAATGAAAGCAAATAAACTTTAAATTAAAACCACGTAATTTATGAAATATAAGACAAAATCTGGGAAAGTATAGCATTAAATTTTAATTGTGTTTATTTCGTTGGGCGAAGAAAAACTAAAATATTACGTTTCAAAAGATTTAACATAAAAACGAATGAATATAATTCTTATCGTGAAAAATGTTAACTATTTGTTCCATGGATTAATGAGTCCAATGAATTAATTAAAGATAACATAAAAATAATGTTTTATAATAATTTATATTTGTTAAAATTAAACTTTATATAATCATGATGTTTGCGAATTTGAAGATAGATTTAAAGATTAATAAAACGAGTTATGATCAGTGATGCACAACGCTCGAGCGGATGGCGCTCGGAGGGGAGCGCGAGCGCCGAGCGTTTAATTTTTATCGAGCGTG
>JAQGAW010004351.1:0-11030 GCA_034698025.1 Phthiracarus crinitus | reverse complement strand
GATTGACCATATTGCTGAAAAGGGCCAAAACCCATTAAATCGTTTGGATTTATTGGCGGTATTAACTTAAGCTGATCTGTCGTAGACATTGCCGGTATGGACAAGTCGTTGGCTAAGAGAGTATTCCCTTCTAATTCAGCTTTCGCTTTATCGAACAAATCGAACACTGATGTATTTAAACCTTTATTTTTCAATTCCTGCATTTTCGTAAGAATCTCTCCTATGCTTTGGGAATAAGAGGATGTGCTTAAATTATCTTGGGTTTGAGAGTTATTGCTTGACATCTTTGTATTAATTACAGTCCCTTTGGAGGAGAGACTACTATTCGAAAGACTAGTGCTTGGGTTAGGATTAAGTCGGGGCACGCGAAAACTCTGATTGGGGACACCTGTTGACGACACTACTGGCTTACTACCGTAATATAAGAGGTGTTGGAGCAGTTCACTATACCCGCTCTTCCGGGTTTGCATACGTGAATTCACTCACAAAAAAAACTGTCACACTATACAAGTGACACACACAATCGATACACTACCACTACCGTTACACTACTACTAAACTGAGAGAACGGTACGATCCGGTATCGAATCGTTTATTTTATAAGTGAGTATTCATTTATGAAACCTTACACTGAATAACGTGCCCCACAACCGAAACACTTAAACTATTTTTAAAATAAAGCGAGGATTCGCTTTAATAGCAATCGACAGGGTATCCCGTCGACACACTTTACCGAAAACCCAAAAATAATATTTCCCGGGCTATTCCCGTAATCCTAAATAATTATTACCCGTTTCATACCGGGCTCCGAAAATCCCGAAAAATCCCTAACCGTTTAATACTTAAAATTTCTCGACCCGGAAATCCCTTACAAAAAAAACCCAGACTACACACACCTTAGCGATAAACCACGCGGATCAGGCACCGGAACAGGAAATGGGGGGAGTATGCCGCACAACAAAAAACCTGTGCTTTTCGCGCGCTCTCACACACACATGCGGCACAAAGAAAAACTAATTTTTATTTTAAAATTAACGATGATATCGTCGTTAGCGATGGCGCCCACTTCTTCGGCCAGATCTGTCTCTCGCACTCACACTCAAAAACAAACAAGAGGGCTGAGGATACTCGCGTTGGCGCGAGGAGGCACAGAGCCGTCGGTGGCGGCGAAAGCCTTCGACTGCTCCGCTCCTCCACCAAACTTGAAACGTGTCCAAAGAAGTCGCGACGAAACCACCCCAAACCAAACGCCCAAACTTAAGGGAAACCTGGGGGTCAATGGCACCGGTATTGGCACCAATAAAAGGGGACACAAACGCGTGGCTATCGCTTGAAATTATTTATTAAATTAATGAAAAAGGCGTTACAACGCATACTTATATTAAACGGCGAAAGCCTAACAATTCCTGTGCCACGCAAACCAGCGGTTCCACGAGTAATGGCACGCAAACACAGCACACAAACAAATCAATAATAATTTAAATAATTTAAGTTTAAGTAAACGAATCAAACATTAAAAATAAATATATATAATGAAAACAAATGCCTCAAAGGCTTATATAAATTATTTTTAAAGTGTTCAGTTTGAGAGCAGTCAACACACTGAATATTTTATAATATATGCGCATAACAGCGCTCACATGTTTTTAGTTTTAATGTTTAGTCACTATTACGTCATTTCATAATACACTCACTGAAGTGCTAATTACAACAATATATTATAAAACTATAATTTTTTTTGTTTAGAACAATATTTAGTAAAAGTAAAAACTGCTTAAAAACAAAAAAAAAATATAGTTTATTAAAAAACAATATTATAAGTAAATTGTCATTAGTTGGTTAAATTATGATTTTTAAGGTTTTTAAGGAATTCTAATAAAATAGACTGTATTGTTAATTAAACCGCGGTTTTTTGCGGTTATAATCTAAAAATTGGTTACGGTTGGTTGTATTTAAAATTTTGGCAGTTTTGTAAGATTTTAAAAATTTCACACCGCCGGTAGCTTTTCTTACAATTAATCAAACATAACTTACTTTGAGTTAAAAACTCTATTATTTATTGGGAAACATAACTATTGGATTTGATATGTCTGTCCATCCGTATGTATTTAGACCGATTTTTCTTTATATTTATTAAGAAACATATATTAAAGTATTGAGCGATTCATTATAATTATTAAAGAATTTCTTAAAAAGACTAAAATTAGTAAAAAAAACTTAAAATGGCTTTAAATTCTACTAAAAATAGGCTAAAAATGGCATTTTAAAAGCCAAAAATGGATTAAAATCGTATAAATATGCCATTAAAATAAAACTTTCAGAGTAAAATAACTGTTTAAATAATTTCGCTTAATAATTAACTGCTCGCATAAAATTATTCACATATACCGTTCGGAGTCTTTTTAGTCTCACTTTTAAATGATTTTGCTAAGGTTTTGACTAATAAAGTAAAATTTTATTAGAATGCAGATTAAAATGAATGGATGGGATTTTCAATTTCTCACCTGTCAGTTATTATAAGCCTTTTTTCTATTGTAATACTTGAAACCTTTAGTATATAAAGATAAACCCGAAAATAATAATGGAAATAAATACATTTATCAAAACAAATTTTTCTTTATTAGTCCAAAACTTAGAAAATTTTTTAATAAAGTCAGACTCGAACGATATAAAACTGTTAACACACGTTTATTTGCTTCATTGAGTGTAAGCTATATACTAATTTTTAATGTTGAATCGATGAAATCTAAAACACAACTGAATCAAAATTCACAAAACACTCACTGAAGTATTATTTACAACAATAAATTATAAAGCTGTAAATTTTTTAATGAAATAATATACAGTATTAGTATTATGTGCTTACAAAATTCAAAGATATCTCTATTATATAATTTAAGTCCTGTAATTTTCTCTCTCTGTCACGTTCTCCTACAATACTAAAAAAGCCTATTTTTACTGAGGTTGCCTAACAATAAATAAAAAATTTTCTAACCATTAAAAAACATCGTTTCGTTGCACAAAAATTAGTCAGATATTCAACAATAAAACAATATTTACCGAGAATATTAAATTATAGAAAACGTTATACAGGCTAAAATATTGCATGTTTTTTTAATTGCACGGTTTTTGTTTTTTTAATAATAGCTTTATTTATTAACTTTAAAGCTGTTCTGAATCGGTTAAACCGCCGGTTAATCGAGTCGGGTTCCTTAACTGGTCGGGTTGGTTTGATTTTTAAGTTATTCATTTAGCATAGGTTAAACCGAAATCATTTTACACGAAACCGACAGTAAACCGAACACATCCTGTGAGTGACAAAACCAATAACCCGATAAACAAGTTTATTGACAAAAAATGGATTTTTTTCATAATATTTATCATGATTAAATAATATTGTACATAATTTAAACAAATTAATGACGTTTTATGGAAAGTTTTAGTAAATATCAATATACCATCAATTCCTTTCAAAACATCGTGCAATTCGATGAAAGAATAGCATAATTAACTCTCTCTAATTGTTTATCATTAAGTTTTTGGATTTTTAATGTTATAACTAAGGATGTGTTTTAGAGGGTAAATCCCGTTTTTAAAAAGGATTTGTGATCTTAGAGAAAATTATAAACGATCAACATTTGTTAATTTAAATTTTATAACTTTAATTTTCCCGATTTTTCAGCTTTCATGGATTTTTTTTAAATCTTTCGGTTTTAAGAAAATTGTCTATAATTTCCCTTTTTAACTAATGTTTTGAAAGAAAAAATATTTAATAAATGAAAATTTAATTCATTATCCCGAAAGCCAAAAATTCGACGAGTTTTTGACCCCCATCTAAAAAGTGAGATTACCAGGATCTGACACTCCCAAGAGCTTATGACCATTGTGTAACTACGGAATAGTAGTGAATGAGCGGATAATAAAAAAATTTTTAAATGCAATACTTTTATTAATAATTAATTACTGTATTTTATGGCAAATTTGTTTATATAATACTGATAATTTCAGGTGTTTAAGCGTTCTCAATGCTCTATAAAAATTTATGTAATTAAGAATGAAAGTTTTAGCAAAATTTATATAAATTATTTTAAATTTTTAAGAAACTAATTCGGATTTTAACGACAATTTTTTTAGGTTTTCAACTTAAAACAACAAAATTTAAAATAAAAGTGCAATCGTTTCAAATAATTAAAATCGTTATCTAAATTCAAAAACCTTTGTTTCGTTAATTATATTTAGATTTAAAAAATTTTCAAGTTAAATACCAATTAAGTATACATTTTCATATCGATTTTGAATGGTTTTAATCTTTTTCGCGTCCCTAATGATTATCTCAAGTTTTAAAACCAACACAAGTGATTTCATCGCAAATCGCGCACTCTATGAATGGTAATAGTTTTTAATTGCTATAAACTTTCGGATCAAACCTTGGAAACCGATACGACACTAATCGAAAAAATGTTTATATTAAATGCATAATTTTTGAAACATTTACTTTTACATTATATAGTAAATAATCACAATAAGGAATGATCACTATTGGGAAAGCAATTCAGCAAAGCATACGCTTACGTGTTAAGCGTTTAGGCGCATATGTGTGTTGTTTTAATGTATTTACATATAAATTTTATACGCCGAAAAGTTGCTACAATTATACGTTCCCAATAGTGATCATTCCTTATTGTGATTATTTACTATATACAAAACAAAACAAAAGCCACAAATACGTAAATATACTATTTTAGAATAAATTTTATTTTTGTTATTCAAATTCTCAGACAGACATATATAGTGCAAGCACGAAGGCAGACAGACATACTGCGAACAGGAATACAGACAGACGGACAGACAGAAATGGTCATAGTGAGCTAAAAATTATTGTGTTGATATAAAGTTTTTGTATTAAGTTAAAGATTCTATACTTATATATCATTAAAATTTTTTAGCATTTTGCATAATTCTTAATGGAAAATAATTTTAAAAATAATTTTACATAACATTTTGATACATTTTAATTCCAATTCCTAAGCTTTATTCTATTTTACGAAATGGAACTCAGATGTACTGTATATGCAAAATGGTTTAAGAATACTATTTAAAAATATTCGATAAAAAAGGAAAATGTAAAATTAAATGTTTCTTAATCTAAAGCTTACGGTCAATAAGAAACATAAATATGAATAAAAGACAACAGTGCTTATTATAAGAGTATATTCTTAACAACATATTTTTTAAAGGTGTTCATGGTTTTAGATAACCATGGATTAATCCATTGGTTTTTTAATGGATTGGTTTGGTTCAAAATATTAAAAATTTAATGGTTTTTAATGGTTTGAGTTTAATCTAAAATCCAATGGATAAACCATTGGTTTTTTATTGGATTTATATTGAAAAAATGACGTAAAACAATATCTTATATTACAAAATACGCACTTTTATTATGTAAAACTTAAAGATTGATTAAATTTTTTTTATCAAAAATAGAATTTTTTAATTAAAAACTGGATAATTTGACAAAATATAACAAGTATTCTTCAGTCAATCCCTTCAAAAACATAGTTATTCTATGATAATAACAACCCTCTCATATAAATTGAAATCATTCGCATATTACCACTGGAATAGTACAGTATTGTTATGGAGATTAATTAAATACTTTTGCCCAACTAATAAATTTTTTAACTTTAATAAATTATAAACTTTTTAATGTTATAATTAAAGGTAACATTTTGCAAATCATATTTTATAAACAAGATTCAAACATTGTTATATTCAAATAAGAATATAATAATAGTTTATTTATTGTACGGATCGCAAGATTTAACGATTTGATTAGTTTTGTAATTCGATCATGTTTTTCGTTCATTAACACTTATTCAAATTTTTAAAAGTATTTATCAATTTATATCAGGACTTTAATAAAAAAAATTAATTTTAATTTATTTATTTGGTATAATATGGCTTTCTGTAATGTCATACAAGTCGATGATCGGCGGAAAATTGGGTATTATATTAGGATATATTGTTAAGCGGAATAAAACCCTAAAAATTTTACGCGATTATTTCCACGTGATTAACGCACATTTGAATAATAGTTATTGCGTTGATCACGCTTCAGACGCTAAAAAATTGATAATCTCTTATAAAACGGTAATCCAATTAAAAGACGTGTTAGGAAAACGAATATCTAATGTATTAGATCTGTTGACTGCTGTTTTCCGAACGCGATGTTTGCATTGAAAATGATAGAGTAAAAACAATGAGACATTTGTCTGCCAGCTGTGAACAAAAGAAAACTTATTTTTAATTTCTCTTTTAAAATTGGTTGCGCTATTTTTTGTTGAAGAAAAACACATCACTTTTCACTTTACCATTTTAAAGAAATGCGTTCTCTCATGATTTTTAGCGCAAAAACTAGATTTTGTAAACCAAAATCCTATTGAATTTTTACAGTGCTCTCCGTTTACCGTTGTTTCACGTAATCACTGGATTGATAAGAGCCACGCGAAAGTATCGCGAGAAATGTGTTTTATCTCTATAGTCATGCTCACTATAATGTATCGATTTTTACGTACTGGAGAAAAGATTGTACCGATCGATGAAGCTATCATTACTATGGATGTCGTAAAACAAGCATCTTTTGGATGGTATCGTAAACAATATAAAAGAGCGAAAGTGCCGCTTGAATCGTAAATTAGCATTTATTCGATAATGTTTATCTCGCAATGATATGTTTGTTTACCGATGATATGTTTAATAAGTGATTAGAAAATCTGATCTAAACTGTTGAGCTATAATTTTGGCAACAAGTCGTAGAGTTTTTGATAGCTTGATATTCCGATAGAGCCATAAGTAAACATAGTTTATAAGGCTTCAGACAGCAATATTGTTACAGAAAAACAGGCGATAAATCTACTTAAACTTAAATTGCTTTTCAACCCATTTTTATTGCATTTACTAATAGATTTTAGATGTTTTTTGAAATGTTTTTGCTAAATTTATTACGATATTGCGAAGGTTAGTAAAAATGATTTATACCCATAACAATCGTTATAACATCGTCCATAAGCTATGTGTTTGACTTACAGCAAACTTCCATAAAAAGTTTACGATTATCTTCAAAAGTATTGTAATTACTCAGCAATTTGCGCTATATTTATGAATACTAATTTTCAGTTTTAAATGTATGATTTTTAAAAATTTGTCAATTAAATCAAATAAAGTTTTCCAATAATTCAAAACTTTTTTTTTAAAAAATCTAAATAAATTTCTAATAATTTTTCAAATTCAGTTACAAATAGAAAAATTGTAATCTTTTAAGAAAGTAATCATAAACAATATATCAAATGCGGCGGAAATTATGATTTATTATTATATAAGAGAAAATAGTTTAATTTTTAAAATATGCTAATATTTGAGCCTCAAATAAAAATAGCGAATAAATAAAAATACATGATTGTGGCAAAATTTTGATATATTTATTTTTTATGCATTTCTAACAAATAAAACTAAAAACAAGAAAATAAACAAAGATCAGGATTTGAATCATTCATAAACATATTGAATCTCTAAAAATAATATTTCGAATAGAGTTTGAGGATTAAAAGGATACATTAAATTTTGACCAAAAGAAATCAACGCGTTCAATGCAAGAAATGTAGCCTAACTTAGCTTATGTAATATTTTTAAAAAAAATTCACATTAAGCATAAATTAAGTTAATACAATTAGATTAGTTAACAATATTGTAAGGCTGATTTATTTTCGATACTTTTAAATAATTCCAAAATTTGTTTAGGACGCCAGGCGACCTGACCTTAGGGTCGTCGAGTTAATAAGAGTCCAATTAATTTCATGTTTCACGAAGAAGTTTAAGAAACAATTGAGAATTTATTCAAAACATATTTATTTAAAAGTTAAGAATAAGTTTAACAATTAGTACAGATATAGTATAATATTAGAATAGAATAGAGAATAGTATAAGAGTTTAGATAAGTTCTAAACAATGAGTTAGATGTAAGTTAACTGAGAGTTATGTTACTGTGCTTTGTCTTAAATAAGATAAAGGCCTGTATTAAAAGTCTTCAGTATGCACATCCTTACTGCGGAATTCTTGTGCATAGTTAGTGCTAAAGTATATTAGTGCTCTAAATAATACATCCCTTATGCAGATGTCTTGAGCCGCAAGTCTTAGTAGTAATAACCTTTCTAGTACTGCAATATAGGGTAAGGAATTTAAAACCATTCAATTCCCCGCCTGAAAGGTAGAGAAAATCTTCGAATTTTATGATCCTTTCACAGGATATATACAGTAACATTCTCTTTACAATATTTTTATAAGATTATTGATTATAAATAGTAAACATCGAATACAATTATTTTTTTATCATATGTAAAAATCAAACACATTTATCCCAATTAAACATATAATTTAAAATGTAACATTTAGTGATCAAATATTTTTAATTATTTCGTATCACCTTAATTATAAATTCATTTTTTTGTTACTGATTTTTAATTTTTTTATAATACGAAAACTAATATTATAATATAAAATACGAACACTAAGTAACACATAATAACCACATTTATTGTAAAGATTATCCTAATTTTATACTAGAACTAATTTGAACGAACCTAGTAATTGCTCAGTTTATATAATGCAACACTTTTAAGACATTAAGAAGTTTCTTATGGCATAAGAAACACTATAATCGGTCTTATCGATCGATTATTGTTAAATATTATACTTGAATGTCATAGTGTTCAATGAGTAGCATTAAAATTCACAATTAATATGATTCGTATCAAATACTAATCGTAATAAAACATTCGGTCACAAAAATACTAATAAAATACAATGTATATTTAGTAAATATGAATGAAATAATACTGATTAAAAGCTATTGATTTCCACACTAGTTGAACAAACTAAGTAAATTATGACTATGCCATGTGAACAAATAAATCATACGAAACACTTGTTTACTCTACATTTGATAAGTAGGATAACTCTCTCTCAGGCCAGGGTATACCGAACTTTTCAAATTTTGCCTTATCCTTGTTTATTGCGCGAATAAAGTTTTTGACCTTAGAATTGAATTTTGGGACATTCATATTTTGGTTTTTAATCGATATGTATTTGCGCATTCTGTTGGGATAAAATTATTTTCTCTTAATAAGTGTTAGGACTCATATTTTACTTACGTTTCCAAATGCTGCCCAACCCTACGTTTTTCCAAAAAATTTTTTGCTGCTTTCCTGTTATTATTTTTATTATTGGCAAATTTTTCGTTTGTACAACAGTTGATCGATGCTATTCCGTGTGGATTTTTGTGTGAAATGCCTGATAAAAAAATATATTTAGCCAAATGATAACAATTTTCTTTTGTAGAAATTCATTTTAATAATAGACATGTATTTTATATAAAAAATTCGATCGGTTTATTATTTACTGTCGAGATTATCGGTATTTTATTTATTAAGTACTAATGAGTTTCCGTTATGTGTCATAAGCTAAATTATTTTATTTTCGAATTGTTAATACAAATTATGTTTTTACTTGTTTTACTTTGAATTATGGATACGTTTAATTAATATTACCTGTTATTTTATCTACTTTATGGGATTTTTGCAGATTATATATATATTTTCTGTTTTAAAGTTTAAAATAATACAATTTATTCTTACCCTTATATTTAGAATCCTCAGGGGATGAAAAAATACTCATATGTTTTGGACGCTTTTTTGTACTTTGATTAATATTTTGTTTTTCACTTCCGTTTTTTGAGTTAAGCTTTTGTTTTCGTCTCCATTTTTTATATTTATGACAGATATCTGTAAGATTTTTGAGTTAAATTTTAAACAAACTATTTACATAACATTTGTACTCTAAAATATTTTTAAAAAATTTAATTATTTTTACAATAATTATACAAATTCAATTTTAGCTAATTTTAATTTTTAGTTCAGTATTTCTAAAGCTATTGGATTTGCAATGTATGTCGGCCTGTCTATAGACCTTTCTTTATATTTTTCAAAGAATTCCAAAGATGGCAAAAAATGAGCTTAAATTGCCTTAAAATGACCAAAATAAGACAAAAATTTAGCTAAAAATGGACTTATAACGATAAAATATATTCTATAAATTAACTTTTAAAATGACAAAAAATGGGCTAATAAAGGTCAAAAATTGGCTAAAAGAATAATAATAAGCTATAGATAAACAAATAATGGGTTTAAAATCTCCTAAAAATGTATAAAAATAGTATTATATAAGATAAAATCTGGTCAAAAGTGTATTTAAAATAAAAATTTCAGGCGTAATAATAACAATATTCAAACTATTTCTTGTTAAAATTAATCTCAAGCATACAACTATTCGCCAAAACTTTTATATATATTTTCCCAAATATATATATTTATATTTAATGATGAGAGAAAATAAAAAAGCTCAAGCTCAGGTAAGCTAGCTTCAAGCTAGCTTGAGCTTACTGTAAGCTCAAATGACAAATGTATTTGAAATTAAAGCTCATAAGCTCGGCTACTTTGGCCTCATGATTTGTAAGCTCAAGCTCAGCTAATTAACCGTTGAGCTTCTTGAGCTTTAAAAGTTTATTTTAAACCGAAAAATAACATAAAATTTAACAAATTTCAACAAATTATTGCACATTTTAATAAAATATTTTATTATTTGATATATACTAATACAATAAATTTAATCTAAAGATATATTTATGTTGAATTTTATAATTAGTTATGAAAAAATTCTATTTTCAATAGAAAAATTTTAACTTATAAGCTCAACCTTAAGCTCAGCTTTACAGAGAAATGATTAAGCTCAAGCTCATAAGTGAAAAAATATTTGAAGCTCAAGCTCTATGTTGCTAGAATTTGAGCTTTAGCTCAGCAGGTTCAAGCTCAAGCTCAGTAAAATTGAGCTTTCTCTCATCATTATTTATATCATCGACAGTATAACGTTTTTAATATTTTTGCGCAACGTTTCGACTTGCACTCTAGTCATCATCAGGC
>JAQGAW010004350.1:0-11030 GCA_034698025.1 Phthiracarus crinitus | reverse complement strand
TTCGCTTAAGCGAAAGTAAAAGTGAAAGAAAATTTTACTTTTGCTTTCAACTTTCAAAAAGCGAAACAACACTACATTTAACACTGGTATGTGTCAGAAAGTATAAACATGTTATATAGGTTAACATATGTTTAAAATTTATACTCTTACACATATAGTTGATTAATGTCTAAAAATTAAAAAATTGGTGACGAACTTGTAAAAATACTGGCTGTGAATAGTGATGGTAGTTTAGAGCCTCTGGAGCTGCACCCTTGCCTAAGCCTTAAGTTTGGACTCGGGCTAATTTTCTAATTTTAAATAGATGTTTAGGCCTGAGACTAATCTTTTGGAGCCTGAACCAGAGGTTTAAGGCTCGAGTTCCTCTTGAAAGAGCGTTAGAGCCTCTTTATAGAGGCTCGAGAAGTTTTGTGCAATTAATTATGTTACAATTTTGTTTAGAATGAAAATTCTAAAAAACTTTCAATTTTTAATAATGTTATTTTATTTTTTTTATTATTACAAAAGTTGCCCAAACATATGTATTATTCATCACAAAAGTTCTATTGTGTCATTTTATATTAAATAGAATGTTTGTTCATATAAAAAAATTCACGGAGGCTCGAAATCAAGGTTGGAGACTCACACTCAGGCATATGGAACCCGAGCCTCTCCATCACTAGTTGACATTTATAGATGACGCGTACAATTCACTATTTTATATTAACGTATGGAGCATACCATAACTAATTATCATTAAATATTTAATTTTTTTATTGCATTTACGTTTAATTGCATTATTGATTCCAGCGGCCACTAATTATATAAGTTTTATATTTTTCCCAAATGGGATTTTTTTATTTTTTTAAATAAGTTATTAAATTTTATTTTACCATATCCTTGATTGAATTAAGAAGATGCTACTTCTGTTGCCTCACATGTTTAGCATCTATCCTTATAAACCCGAGCACAGAAGAGAAAACGCAATTATAAAACTAATTTATATTCAAATTAAATTAAATAAATTATATGTTTTTAATTGATAAAACTGAGAGTAGATTTGAATTATTTTAGTTGAATCTTAGTATTCTGTAATCAGGTAATCAATTTTAGTTCTAATATAATTTTTTGATAAACTTCGATCAATATTATTTCTATTTAAACCTTTTTTAAAAATTCAAATAAATTTAGTGTTTAAATACAAATCTCTATACAGTGAGAATGACTAAATCGTTTTCGACAAAATATTTGTATTATCTGTACCAATACTGGTACGACGAACAGGACCAGCGAACAAAACACCTTCCACTGATTAACATGAATCCTTGGTTTATGGTGTCATTTCTAGCTATATATCTACTTTTGGTGAATAAAATCTTAGTAAAATATATGGAAAACCGAAAGCCATTTTCGATGAAAAACTCGATGTTAATTTACAATATTGGAATGATGTTCGGCAACGCATACTTTCTCGTTACGATCATATATCACTTTGAATACGTTAAACGCATTTGGGATTTCGTTATGCCCTCAAAATCGGATGTTTCATCGAAAACGCTTTGGGAAATAAAGATGTGCTATGTTTACTATTTGATGAAATTGGCTGAATTATACGAGACATTTGTGTTTGTATTGCGCAAAAAGCAATCACAACTCACATTCCTTCATTGCTATCATCACACAGCAGTCGCACTTTTTGGATACATGTTCATCCGAATACAACTGGTTCCGGCTGTGATTCTATTTGGGCTCATAAATACAGTCATTCACTTACTAATGTACACGTATTACTCTTTGGCTACGTTTGGTGATCGGTTTACCGCTTACTTATGGTGGAAGAAATACCTAACAATCATGCAGTTAATTCAGTTTGTTATTTATTGCTTGTATGGCATTATTTTGTTGTGCAAACAAGTCGGTTACCCAATTGCTTGGCTTTACTTTGGTCTTACTCAGCCACCAATTTTCTTTTACATGTTTTATAAATATTATATTAAAGCGTATCGAATAGATAGTGATGTTAATAATAATTATAAAATTCGGTAATTTATAATTTATAAATGTTCGAAATTATCTTAAGAATTTTATTTGTCAAAAAATTTTATATCATTGGAAAGATTACATGATAATTATAGAAAGCTATCTCGAAAACAATTTAAAAACAATTTTTTACTGCATAGTATATCGTTAATTGAATATGTATTTATAACATATTGTGTATTGTTTGTAATTAATAAATTCTTTTTAATACCATTGCGTTAAATTTAATAGAACTACTAAATAAATATATAGTGTTTATTATAATGAACTTTTTTTGGCAAAAATGTTTCATATTAAGAAATAATTTCTTTTCCTAAATATAAGATTAAACTTTCATTAAAAGTTCCCAAATCTCATATAATTATAAATCCTGATTATAAACCCGAGCTTTATCCTCAGGTCTCTATAAATTAGTTCAATGGGAAAATATTGTTTTGAGCATCAAATTACTTCATATAACATACTAATTTACATAAATTAAAAAATAACTTATCATACAAAATAAAAATTGATTTAAATGAGTAATAATGGATAGATTTAATATAGAATAATAATAATGGCATATAAGTTTAAAAATTAATAATAATTATAAATTGGAATAACAAATTTAATTTACAGTACATTTAAAAACTATAATTTAATTGACACTATCTTCAGAGTTAAATCGAGATCCTATTCTCCTTTTTTCAGACGCCTTTTTATCTATAGTATAATTTTAAGCATTTAAGTAAATGATAAATATATGCGATTATATTTTATGCTTACTTGACAAATAGCATATAACAGTTGCAAGTAATAACATAAGTACTATGGCAGTCACAAACAACAATAACCATATGTAGAGAAAACTTTTGGATTTAGAAGATTTTATAGGGGAGAGTACTGTTGTCGGCATTATTAAGCTATTAGTTTTTGAATGTTTTCCATGAACTAATATTTTAAAAGTAAAAATAAAGTTTTTGTAAATTATTTTATGAGTTCAAACTAAATATATACTTTCATTACTTGTTGAAAGGATTGTATTGTATTTTGGATATGAAATCAGAATCGTTTTTGTTGAAGATCTTGAACTCTCTGTTGAAACGGATGTATATTCAGAATTAATTTTTGAATCAGTTTCATCAAAATATGTGCTCGTATTATAACAGTTAAATAATTCTTTAGCACTGATCTAAAATGTATTTCAATAGTTTAAACAAACACATTACTAGTTATATTTTTATAAATTTACTCTTTCAATCATTTTCAGTGCATTCATATTCAATAGATTTCTATAAAACATTTTCCCGGTTCTGTCTAAAACAAATACACTGTCGCCATACGAAAACAAACCATAAATACTAAAATTATACGATAGAATTCTTCTCCAGTTATGTTCGGGAATGCCGTCATTAATATTTCGTTCGGATATATAGTGAGTTTTGGATCTATTATTAGTGAACACACCATATATGATATGGTTATGTTCATACGATAATAAACTCATTCCTAATATTATTGTTCCTTCAATTACTTTTAAAATATGATTATCAGTCATCTTTCCTTTACTGCTCATATTCCATGGCATATCTGAATCATTAATACTTATGAACGAAACTTTATCATCGCTTAATCGATACGAAGAATAAAGATACTTTCCATACGCTCTTAAAATATCGTGACTTATGAATATTACCAGATCTTTAGAAGTGACAGCGTTATCACAAAACTCTTTACTATGCGTTTTATCGCACGGATTATAACCAAAGTGTAACGCAGTTATTATCGTTTTCATCTCATTAGCTGTGATCAGAAATTTTTAAAACATAAATTAGGAATTATTTAAAATTAAATTAAAGTTTTACTTTGATTTTTTTGGAATAACGCGCTGATTCGTCTCCTTTTTAACAGTGATTTCGATGGAATATTGAATGTCCAAATTCTCGTCGCACCGCCGAAATAAATATTTTGTCCAATTCTATAAACTGTCACAAGTTGTCCAGTATAAGTGCAAAAATCTTGTGATTGGAATTCTGAGATTATATTATACCAAACGAAGATATAAATGATTGGTTTTAACATAGTTATCCTATTATCAGCAAACAAATAAGTTTAAAACGTTTTAAGTATGATCTAAACGTTAAATAATATTTTAAATGTTGTGCGCGAGAGTTTGATTTTACAGACATTGTTGAATTGATATAAATAACTGATAATACATATAAAAATCTATACTATATACTAAAGCAGTAATGTGTCAATAATGAAATAAATGCCTCGCCTATTCACGCGCAAACTGTTGTACATAAAACAACAATGCGTTTTGTAATTTAAATGAAAAAACATTCAATTATGCTGTGTCACGGGTTTCAATAATAATACACTCGATTTTGAAGTTACATAAACTGAATTTTCTTAAACCGCAAAGCGGGTTCTCCCCAACACTCGTATAAAAATAACTCAATTTGTTCTTTAAAATACATTATTGCAAATATACGATAAGCCCGAATTGTTGCAAAACGGCTGTATTTTTAACATCTATTTTTTATTTCATAAAAAGTTTTATCAGACATAATTTTAAACGTAATTTCTATTTTTTTAGATTAAAAATATCTAAGGAGTTATTTTATAATTTTATTTTTATAAAAATAAAATTATTTAAAAGCTAGATTTTTGCATTTAATAGCAAGTATAAATAGCTGATTAAACGTGACATTCATTTACATTGTTTTTACAGGAATATTCTAAATATTGAGAAATTAAGTGCATTTCGTTAATTTTTTTGAAAAACAAATTTTGGGTCGCAGTAGAATTTTGCTGGCTATTTTGGGTGGCGGAAATAAAAAGTTTGAAAACCACTGTTATAGTGTATAAACTTAAGTATTCTTTAAAATACATTAGAAATCTTGCCATTTATTTTTAACTAGAGTTTTAGCCAGACATAGTCCTCATACATACTTCATACATAGATAGCCCAACATAGCCCACACTAACCCACCCTACCTTACCCTAGCCGACTCCAGCCGCTCCTACCCGACTATAATTGACCCAACCGGAAATAATTTGACCATATCCGACCACACTTGACCGAATGAGACCCCTCTCGTCTCCACCTAACCAATCCTAGTCGACATTAACCGACTCTACGCGACCCCAACAAATCCTCACAAAAAAATTCCAACTTAACCCCCTAAGATGTACTACCAACACTATCGAGTATTAAGTTAAAAATTTTATAAGTCTTAACGGTAAAGTTATGTGTTTTTCACCTCAACCCCCGCCAATTAGGGGGTTCCAACTTAATCAAATCCTCCATTTATCCCTTCTCATCAAGTTGAATCCATTTAAATAAGTGCGATAAAGTATTGCATTTATTCAAAAATTTTCTTTGTTTTATTTATTTATTTAATTGTGTGATAAGTATGTTTCTGTTCCGAATTCAATTTGATACTATTAACAATATCTTCCGCGTTTAACATTTAAAAATGAAATTATTTTTTGAAACTATTTGTATGAATTTATAGAATTATTAAATGAATGACACCAAAGGATCTTTTACTTGAACTAATAGAACTCGTTTGAAGGTTGCCCTATATATAGAGAGAGTCTATTAAAATTATTCATTCAGTCATTAAAATTATGTATTAAGATTAATGTCATGGCAATCAAATGGAAAACAGATACGAGTTTACCTCGAAAGTAAAACAACAACATAATCATTTTTACACATAAGATTTCTTAAATTTATTTAAAATTCATTTATGGTTATTATTTTCTATGATTTAGTCCGTTAGAATCAAATTTAATTAACATAAAATAATTTAAAGTGAGTTTTATTATGATTAACAACTAATTTCAGTAATTATTAGTCACAAAATTCACAACCAAAATGTAAGTAAGTTCAGGAAAAAGGAAAAAAGTTTCGAACTCATGTTTAAACAGGAAAAGTTTTTTTTGTTAATCATTAAATAAACCTTTGAATTTATTGATAAAATATTATTCCAAATTAATTTCTCGGTAATAGCAGTCATTTTATAATAATAACAAAAATTAATTGACTAAACTGATGTAAAAGCTGTTATGAAATGAGTTTATTAATTTCATTAAATTTTATTCGTATTACATTTTTGCTTTCATATATAATTTACTTAAATAATTATAATACGTATGAATATACAAAGCAGATAATATATTTATGTATTATAAAGAAGTTAGATTTAGAAAAATTAATTTTTAAATTTATTTAGAGGATAATGACTGATTTAAAGATTCGTGTGAAAGATAGATTAGCGCCACATATACAACCGCCAAATGGGTTATTATCACCGCTCAAAGTCAATAGCAAACTACTTATGATTCCTGGACCAACGAATATGCCAGAAAGAGTGATAACAGCTATTTCAGCGCCACTCATGTCACACATGGATCCACAATTTTTTCGAGTATAAAAATGTTTAAATTTTTTCAAATTAAATAATCACTATTAACAATAACTAACTAAGATTCTTCAAGAAGTGTCTGCTGGCATACGATACGTATTTCAAACTAATAATGAATATTCATTAGCAATCACTGGTTCTGGCACTTGTGCTATGGAAACAGCAGTTTGTAACTTATTAGAAAAAGGTGACACATTATTGGTGGCTATTCATGGACTTTGGGGTCAAAGAGTTACTATGATTGGAGCAAAACATGGCTATAATGTTGCAGAGCTTAAAACGAATCGATTCGGCGATGTTTTGGAGTTGAGTGAAATTGAATGTGAGTTTTTGTATGAAATTGTAAAAAAATATTTCATCTAAATATCCATTTATTTTTAAAGCCGCTTTAAAACGACACAATCCAAAACTTTTATATGTGTGTCACGGAGATTCGAGCACTGGAACATTACAGCCTTTAGAAGGAATCGGTGAGCTTTGTCATCAATATAATTGTCTTCTTCTTGTGGATGCTGTTGTGTCACTTTGCTGCTCACCAATAAATGTGGATAATCTGAAGATAGACGCAATTTTTAGTGGCGCCCAAAAAGGTCTGTCTGGACCACCGGGTGTTTCAGTTATTAGCCTCAGCGATCGTGCAGTTAATGTGATTAAAAATAGAAAAACTGAAGTCGACTCTTACTATATGGATATAATTTGGTTGGCGAAGGCTTGGGGTATCGACAATAACAATACGTTTATATACCACTATACCACAGGCGTGCCATTAATATATGGCTTACGAGAAGCGTTGGCAATCGTTGCTGAGGAAGGGTTACACTCCGTTATTGCCAGACATATGGAAAGTAGTTTGAAAATCCAACGAGAAGTGGAAAACTTGGGTCTAAAGTGTTTAGTTAATGAATCTAACCATAGATTGCCTGGAATATTGTCGGTTATTTTGCCAGAAGGAGTTTCTGATAAAGCTGTGATCAGTTATTTGTCTGAAAACTATGGCATTTTAATTGCTGGAGGTTTGGGTCCAACAAGTGGTCAAATATTGCGAATCGGAAGTCTTGGCGTTAACTCTAGTCAAAGCAGTGTTAATATTTTGTGTCTCGCTTTACGCGAAGCTATCAATTACTGTCGATCTAACGCTAAACTGTAATTTTAAAGCATTTTAAATAAAATCATTTACCTTTAATTAGACTGATTTCATAATAAATAATTGTAAAAAATGCGTTACTTTGTTAGATAAACAAAGATATGTTCAATATTACATCACTGGTTTTAAATAGGTGTAAATGCGTCATATATTTGTGTGTTTATGCATTCTTTTTGTTCCAATTAAATGATAACTCGTTGATTTGGAACAGTATTTGTATAGATATTTGCGATAAAATGTAATGATTCGATAAAAATAACATTAGATACTAATTTTTGAAGCAAAATATAATTGAGTTTTAATATCACGGAAATCAAATGAAACTTCGATATATTCATAAAAAGCAAAACAAGAGCGAACATTCATACCGATTCATATTTTAACTTTTATTTTAGCTTTTTTAAAATAGTTTTGCCACACAATACGTTATTCGGACAGTCATTGTCAAAAACATTATCCTTTGAGTGAGCTCTAAAGATTCGTTTTATTTGTGTATATAAATGGTTGATTTATTTAACATTACTCTCAGTTTGATTTTAATTGCTAATAAATCTGTAAAAATATTAAGAAATAATTAATATTACATATTTTTTATTAAACGAAGAAAAATTCTATTAAATAATGCCAGATATAAAGGATGAAGTGAATCAGTTGTTAGCTCCACATATACCACCGCCAAATCAATTATTAGCGCCGCTAAAAGTTAACAACAAACTACTTATGATTCCCGGACCAACTAATATGCCAGAAAGAGTAAACTCTGCTATGTGTGCGCCAATGATGTCTCACATGGATCCTCAGTTTCTAACTGTACAAAAGTTTTAATAATTTTTGTATGATAATATTTTTAATTTGAATAAACTAGATTCTTCAAGAAGTGTCTGCTGGTATCCGTTACGTGTTTCAAACAAAAAATACATATTCATTAGCAATCACTGGTTCTGGCACTTGCGCTATGGAAACAGCAGTTTGTAACTTATTAGAAAAAGGTAACACATTATTGGTGGCTATTCATGGCCTTTGGGGTGAAAGAGTTTCTATAATTGGAGCAAAACATGGCTATAATATCGCAGAGCTTAAAGTTAATCAATTTGGCGAAGTTTTATCGTTCACTCAAATTGAGTGTAAGTTATATAACATATGCTAAGGAATTACGCTTAATATTTTCATGTAATTTACATTTATATATAAAAGCCGCTCTAAAACAGCACAATCCAAAACTTTTATATGTATGTCACGGAGATTCGAGTACTGGAACTCTTCAGCCATTGGACGGAATCGGTGAGCTTTGCCATCAATACAACTGTCTACTACTAGTAGATGCTGTTGTGTCACTTTGCTGCTCACCAATAAATGTGGATAACCTGAAGATAGACGCAATTTTTAGTGGCGCCCAAAAAGGTTTGTCTGGACCGCCAGGTGTTTCTATTATAAGCTTAAGTGATCGGGCAGTTAATGTGATTAAGAACAGGCAAACTGAAGTCGACTCTTTCTATATGGATATTACATGGTTGGCTAAGGCTTGGGGTATCGACAATAAAAACATATTTATATACCACTACACCACTGGTATACCATTGGTGTACGGTTTACGAGAAGCTCTTACCATAGTTGTTGAGCAAGGGTTGGGTAATGTTATTGCCAGACATATTGAGAGCAGTATGAAAATTCAGCGAGAGGTGGAACAGTTGGGTCTAAAGTTTTTCGTTAACGAACCAAATCATCGATTGCCAGGAATATTGTCTGTTATTATTCCAGAAGGAATTTCTGGTACAGATATTATCAATTATTTGTCCGAAAACTATGTGATTTTAATTTCTGGAGGTTTGGGTCCAACAAGTGGTGTCGCGTTACGAATCGGCAGTCTTGGAGTCAACTCCAGTCAAAACAATGTGAATATGTTATGTCTCGCTTTGCGCGATGCTATCAATTATGTTCGATCTAATGCTTAATTGGAAATTTAAACAGTATTTTACGTAATATTTGATTGTTTTGATTAAACATATTATTGAAAACATTGATAATAATTAAATAGTTATTAACGCTAAAAAATATTAATAATGCTTAACCTCTATATAGCAATTAATTATATATAACTAAAATTTGATTTGTATTCAGTATTTATTATTAAATTCTTATTTATAATTTTGGTTTATTTTAACGCAAATTGTTTTCTTTTCTGTGAAGAACTCTCTTGAATCAAAAGTCCCTTCACGACCAGTTCCGGACATTTTCGTTCCACCGAAAGGCATGTGTAAATTCCTTACGAGCCAACAGTTGCACCAAACAGTTCCCACTTTAAGCCTATGCGCCACACCATGTATTTTATCCACACTTGAAGACCAAACCGTTGCTGACAAACCGTACGGAGAATTATTTGCGCGTTCTATGACATCATCTTCGTTATCAAACGGCACAATGCAAACTACTGGACCGAAGATTTCCTCTGTCATGCACACCGATGTATCCGCAATATCAGTGATAATAGTGGGTGCGATGTAATATCCATTTATGTTTTGTGCTCCGAGTGTGAGCTCAACCGTACGAACGTTTGCGCCTTCATTTCGAGCGATTTCGATATAGCTCTGCACTTTCTGTTGATGCGCTTTACTGATCATCGGTCCAATCAGTGTTCCATTTTCTAATGGATTGCCAACCAATAATTTTCTATAATTAAAATTAATCATAAGCTGTTTATTCAAAATCTTCGTATTATTAAACAATTACTTACAGCGCATCGTCGGTAAACCGTCGAACGAATGTTTTATATATGTTTTTTTCGACATAAACCCTACTGCTGGCCAAACATATTTCACCGGAATTTAAAAAGCTTGACCTAATAATTTGTGATAAATTAGTTTCCAGATCAACGTCAGAGAATATAATCGCAGCATTTTTACCACCCATTTCTAGTGACAATTTTTTGAAGAAAGGCGCAGCCTTTATGGCGATTTCTCTTCCGGTAACGGTTCCGCCTGTAAATGATATCAATGGCACTTCTGGATTGCAAACTAACGCTTCTCCAGTTGTTCTTCCATAACCAAAAACCATGTTAACCACACCATCGGGTAAACCTTTGTGTTTAAAAGAATTTTTTAATCAATACAGTACCGTAATATAATCAAGGGGTAAAATTTTCATTGAGAAAATTGACTGAAATTCTTCGAAAAAAGCTTTGGTTAATTTTAAAATTTTCTTTGAGAATAATAGCAAAATTCTTTGTTATTTCTTTTAGAAATTTAAACTTTGCAAAATTCTTTGATAATTTTTTGAACAGAATTACTGTATTATCCTAAAAGTTTGAATCATTTTATAGAATAATACATAAAAATTATCAAGTCTTCATTAGATTTTGCTGACAATTACATTTATAATGCTAATTATAATAATATAATAAACAATAAAATTTTAATTGCAAAATTCTTTGAGAATCTTCGAAATTATTTGAA
>JAQGAW010004349.1:0-11034 GCA_034698025.1 Phthiracarus crinitus | reverse complement strand
TGAGAGATGGCGCTAACACTTCGCGCACAACGTGTTTATGTATGAGTCGAGTGTGTGTACGACTCATTCCCTCTTTGACTGTCTTATAGTTAACTTTAAATTTTGATTTCGCCTTAACTTAAACACGTGTTCGTTGCCATCAGTTTTGCTATTAGTGTAGTGTTGTGTTGTGTTCGTGTTGTGCTCATATCTTCGGTATCATTTGGTGGTTAACGGACGGACAAACAGACTGACAAACATATCATAATCAAAAGTATTTTCGTAAGCAATTGTTTTTATATATATATATTTATGTAATGAAAAACCGTAATCATATTGATATCGTTTGCCACTGTTTGCCATTTTGCCATAATTTTCAATAATAAATGTTTACTGAATTGATTATAAAATTTATTTGATATTTCCTGACTTCACTCGAAGTCAATCACTTTACTGATCACGAGATCAGTAGGCGTGCGCTTTGTGGGACTTCCGGGGTTCTAAGGTTTAGCAGTGGTCGCGCGGACATTGAGTTCGTGAAGACGACGCGGGTTTGCTCTCTTTGAGGGCGGAAGACGACGAGGAGTTGCGTGGACTGAGAGACAGACGGACGGAAAGAGCGGCAGAAATTGGGTGTGCGTTCGTTTGAGTCTTTCATTGTGGTGGAGGTGCGGGGTAGTCATCAGCTTACGACTACAATCCCGCGGTCATAGTCTCCGCGCTGAGCGATTGGTGCCATATTTCGTCGATATCTTCGATATTTTATTAATTTTAAATAAATAAAAGTTAAACAGTGCGCGATTTGCGGAACCGGAAGTGAGCGTTACACAGCATAAAGCATTGCATTATTTTGGCGCGAATAATCCAAAATAAGTGGCAAACACGTGTTGTTTTTAGTTTTTTTTATCTCCTGTTTAGAATATTTGATTGCAGTTTTATTTTAATAAATAATTCCTATACCCGGGAAGTAGTGGTGTGGGAGTTAATTATATTTTAAGGTTTTATAAAATATTTTAAAATATATTTTAACGGTTTTAGAGCGTGTTATCGGTTTGTGTGGGTAACTCAGTGTTATTGTCGATAACGGAATTTCGGCAAATTTTCCGAGAAATTATTTACTGCAAAATAACAGTAAATCTCTTATAACACACACGTGTTAACAGCCAAACAGACGCGATTCAATGTCTATTCGCATCAAATTTATTGTTCGATTCGAGTGAATCGCAAGTAAACAGAGCAGTAAAAGGGAGAGATTTAGGAACTAATATTTTAAAGTTAGGTTTAGGGAATCGTATTAAGTGTTCGGAGTTATTTTACACTTAATTTACAGAAACAGTAACGAATAGCTATCGTATAACTGTTTTCGAGTGCGTAAACAATTCTTTTGAATTTCAAATAAATTTAGTGAACACTCGTTCGGAACATTGGGATATCACTTGGTGTCCCCATTGTTCCCACAAATCGATTTGATCTTCAGTTCCAGGTTAGAGAGAACTGAGCCATCACACACACCGATTGAGATCGTGTTCTCTCGTGTCTGTGAATATTGTATAGTAACGAGTGTTACCATTAAATTAAATCCAGAGTAGGATTAAATATTGTTACACGTAATAATGAATACGCGTAATAGAGCGGGAAGTGATTTCGTTGCTGAACACCTATCGTTTAGCGGTAGACGAGTGACGTCCACTCGTGATCAGAGAGTAGGTGAGCCACTGAGGCGTAACCGAAGTATAAGTGGTAGACGGGCTGGGAGTCTAAATGATTTACCGGTTAATGTAAATCAACCACAATTAAATAATGATCAGTTGAACGATAGTGATGGTAGTATAGATCCGGAAGAGGGAATACAATTAATGAATCAAATGGCAGTTTCTATGAGACGGTTAGGGGAACGGTTAGGTTTGCCGGAGGACCAGGTCCAAAGAATGATAGGTCGTGGACCCCCTCCCCCATATAACGCGAACGAACCTGCGGGTAATGTCCAACCAGGACAAGCGGCTGCGTTATCACACGGTAACCAAACAGCCCAACAAAACGCAGCACAAGTAAATAATACGTCACGTATACCATTGATTAATCGCAGAGTTAATTCAATAGTATCATTACCAACACGTTTACAAAATAGAAACACAAATAATGCATGTGTTAATCATAATCAGGCAGCGATTCAAGCACAGCCCAATATTCAGCAACAGTTACCAAATCAAACCCAGTCATTACACGCACAACGGAATGTGCCTGTAACTCAAACTAGTAATATTAACAATAATTTATCACAGTTGTCTTCACTCAAACAACTTGTCCAGAATAGTAATACTCAGACTAGTCAGTTAGTACAGCTAATATCGCAACAATTAACCCGATGAGCTCCGGTTGCAATTAGACTAAACGCGCCCGAATTCCGTGGGGAAAGAGATAAAGCCATGGAATGGTTAGATGAGTTCCAGTCTGTAGCGGTAGTAAACAACTGGGAGGGTATGACGAAAGTCACAGCAGCGCGTTCGGTAATGCATGGACCCGCTAAGCGTTGGTATAATGCAAACTTTGGGAGAGATCCGATTTCTTGGGAAACTTTTATACTCGAATTTAGATTAGAGTTTTTACCACGCAATTACAAGCAAAGTTTATTGCAGCGATTAGCAACCGAAAAGCCAGGTAAAAGTGAAACCCCGTCTAGTTATATCTTCACAATGCAACACATTGCGAGTCTATGTGAACCCCAAATATCAGACGATATGTTAGTCTCATATATCAAGGAAGGTATGGTAAATGAGAAGTATGCATCGATAGTAGTAGGTGCAGACACTTTGGGTGAACTAAGACGGAGAGCTACGGAAATCGAAAGAATTCCGGGAATGATTAATAAGTCTGAATCGAGTAAAGCGAATAACACTAATTCTAGTGAACAGTTTAGAAATAACGGCAGAGACTGGAGAAATAGAGGCAACCAGTCTAACAATTATAGTAATAATAGAAATTCAAACGACACATCACGCGATGAGTCGAATATACAACAGTCTAATACTAATCGAAGTAATAATCGGTTTAATAATAATAACGGTAATAATAGGGGTAATGGTCATGCGAACTGTAATTTAATGGAAATGCTAACTGTGACACTCGTAACGGAAATCGAGGTCGAAATGCCAACTCAGGCAACGGTTCGAATAGAGG
Organism: Phthiracarus crinitus; assembly: GCA_034698025.1. Taxonomy (NCBI): domain Eukaryota; kingdom Metazoa; phylum Arthropoda; class Arachnida; order Sarcoptiformes; family Phthiracaridae; genus Phthiracarus; species Phthiracarus crinitus. The sequence goes on along the minus strand of JAQGAW010004349.1, from coordinate 7,878 downwards.
TAATGGTAATTCGAATAGAGGTCGAAACCAAACAAACTCTAACAGTCGCAGACCAAACTCGGATTTACAGTACACTTGCATGAACTGTAAGCAACAGGGACATAGAGTTAGGGAATGTCCTGAACCCCGAAATGATGAACGTATAAGACGTAATTGGGCAAAGTATGATGAGTTGCGAAGGCGAACTCAAGCAAGTTTTTCCCAAACTTCATCGAATAGTCAACCCAATACACAGGTGTCAGCGCAAACAAATTCGGAACAACAGATAGCTAGCATGCAACCTCCTAGTGCTTGGTTTAATAGCACTCAAATAAATAGTTTAGCGAACTTCAATAATCCAGGTATGATTAAATCGTGTGATCAACCAATGTCTAGTCTAGATTTCTCAGATGTTCCCAGAATTGAAATATTTGTTAATAATAATAAAGTTCAGGCACTCGTAGATACAGGAGCGTGTATGACAGTAGTTAGTCCTTATGTCGCGTATGCCATCGGCGGTCGTCGTATGCCGTGGTTAAGGGGACCAGTCAAAGCAGTTGACGGTAGCGGTTGTACTCCACTCTATATTATGCCCTAAGCACGTATTAGAATGGGAAATAGAGAAATTTGTATGCCAGTTGCGTGTATGTTAGGGGTTGAGCCGAGCGTTATATTGGGAATGGACTTTATTAGATCTATGAACTTAGTGATAGTTCCTAAGATCAGGCAAATATATTTCGCCGATGAGGTATTAAGCGGTGATTTACTTAATCGATGTCTCGATGACAATAAATTTCAAACGCCTTATAAAGCTAAAGTGAATGAATTGCCCAAACACTCTGATACTCAGACTGATGCCACAGTCAAAACAATCGCGAGAAACTCAGCTCAGCAGTCGACAAAGCCTAAGGGTGTAGAGATAAATCGTGAATATAAATATAGAAACGCAGGCGTACAGACTCGAGTTAATAAGTTAGCGCGTATTAATAGATTGTGTAACTTTCCGGACGATGAAACGATACCGTACTGGAATAAAGAATATGTAAAGGTGATGGATAATCCTAAACAGGCAGAAGTGCCTACTCTTAGTGTGAAAAACGGATTCACAATTCAACCATTTTCTAGCGTATTCGCTCGATTAAACTCCAGCGAACCAATTAATCAAAATTTTAAATTGATTAGTAATGCGAAGTACAGTGCGGAGGGATTAGAGGTTCAGTGTGGCATAGTAAACACCAAACACGGGTCAGTTAGAGCGATACTAACGAATAGTCGATTGAACCTTTTGTAGTAATGCCAGGTTCTAAGTTAGCAGTTCTCGAAGAAGTGGATGAAAGCGAAGAGTACTTTGAGATTGATGTATGGAATACGGCGAAGGGGGATAAACGACTACCACGCGGTACTCGTATATCAAAGTTTCACTCGGAACAGGTGAACAACAGTCTCCCAAAGGGGCCGTCAGAACCAGAGCTAAATAATGATGAGCTTATAAACCTGCCCGATAAGGATTATCTCGAATTGTTTAACTACGGTAGTCAACTGAATGACGAACAGAAAATAGAATTAGCACAATTTCTCAAGCGTTTTAGAAATTGTTTGGCATTTCCTGGTGACCCACTTGGGAAAACCAAAGTTGTTAAACACACGATTGACACATGCGATGCCAGACCAATAAAACTTAGGCCATACAAAGAAGCGTACTCGAAGCGAGATATTATGGAAGCAGAGGTTAGAGAAAAGCTTCAAATAGGTGTAATAGCTCAGAGTTACGGACCGTGGGCTGCACCTGTGGTCTTAGTTAATAAACGCGAACATACAATTAGGTTTTGTGTAGACTATCGGAAGTTAAACGAAATCACTAAAGATGATGTATTCCCAGTTCCTAGACTTGATGATGGTTTAGAACTTTTAGGTGATAATGATCTTTTCAGTACACTAGATTTTGCTAGTATGTTCTGGCAAATAGAGTTAGACGATGCGAGTATGGAAAAGACTACGTTTACATGTCATTTAGGTTCGTTCTTCTTTAAAGTGATGCCATTCGGTCTAAAGAATGCTCCGAGTACTTGCTCGAGAGTTATGCAAATCGTATTCGATAAAGAGAATAGAAAGATATGTTATATCTATCTCGACGATTTGATCGCATATAGTAAAGGGTTTAAAGAACATATGCGAAGGTTAGAAATAATATTCACGAGAATAAGCGAACACGGTCTCAAACTAAAACCTAGTAAGTGTCACTTCATAAAAGAATCAGTGCACTACTTGGGTCACCTTATAACTGCATCAGGTATAAGACCTGATCCAGACAGGGTTGCGCCAATAAGACATTTTCCAGTTCCTACTGACGTGAAGACAGTCAGAGGTTTTCTAGGGTTTTGTGGTTTCTATCGTCGTTTTTATAGAAACTTTGCGAAGATTGCGTCGCCATTAACTAACTTATTAAAACAAAAAGTTGAATTTGTGTGGGAGAATGCGCAACAGGAAGCGTTCGATAAGCTAAAGGATGGACTTTTACATCCTCCGATTTTGACTCATTATGACCTGAACGCTGAATTAGAGTTAAGAACCGATGCGTGCGATCAGGGTTTAGGTGCTCACTTAGTCCAGATAAGCGGTAAATCTAAATGACTGTTAGCATGTGTTAGCCGTACATTAAGTAATGCTGAAAAGAATTACAGCGTTACTGATAAAGAATGTTTGGCGATAGTATGGGCAATAAAGAAGTTTAGGCCATACTTGTAGGTTGAAAGTTTATAATCAAAACCGATCACCACGCTCTGTGTTATCTCATGAGAGCTAGAGATGAGAACGGAAGACTTGCACGTTGGAGTCTACACTTGCAAGCATACGATTTCCAAATCCATTACAATAGTGGTTAGAAACACTTAGACGCTGACTGCTTGTCTAGGTATGGTTTAGTGGAAACTCCCACTGGACCCGAAGACGAGTTACTAGATAACGATAAGCCGCAACTTAGCGCTTTGAATAATAGTCACACGAGTGGCGATACTAATACTGACTTATTTCCTGAAGCGAGGGAGGAAATCATACGAAGTCAGGCTAATGACCCGTTCTGCTCAAAACGCATTGAGATTCTTAAGAACGATAAACTGACGCAAAAAGCGAAGTCTAAACGAGCGAAACATTTCGAAATGTTCGGTAATATGTTGTATCGGAAAGAATGGCAACATAATATGAATAAGTACTTGTTAGTCGTGCCTCGAGAGAAAGTAGAGGCAGTACTTTACGCTACTCACGAACATCCAACTGCAGGACATTAAGGTCTTGTCAAGACATATGCTCGTATTAAACAAAAGTTCTATTGGCCTAAAATGTATGCTGACATTGAATTTCATGTCAAATCTTGTAAGCGTTGTCAGATGCGAAAAATTGAGACACAAGCTAAACAAGGCTTACAACAGCTAACGCCAATAGCGACCAAAATATTCCAAACTATTCACTTAGATTTAGTCGGACCGTTACCTAAATCTTCAGAACACGGTTATAGATACATAGTTACTATGTGTGATCAGTTATCTAAGTATGTTATAGCAAAACCAATTGTCGAAGCGAATGATCACACGATCATGAAAGTAATAGACGAGAGACTATTCCTGATATTCGGACCACCTTCGGTCCTTATTTCAGATCGCGGTAGAAATTTGTGTAGCGATTATTGTAAACGTCATTACGAATCATTCGGCATTAAACATATCCGAACCACTTCATACCGTCCACAGAGTAATGGACAGATAGAAAATTTTAATAAGGTATTTGGGGTTGGTTTAGCGATATATTCAAAGAATAAGAAGGAATGGTCCAAATATATTAAGTATATCGTTTATGCTTATAACACATCACGAAACGCGAGCACAAGTTTCACTCCGTTTTACTTAGTCCATGGTATCGAAGCGCGACTACCAATCGAGACACAATTAGGTCTAGATATTGACTCTCCTTCCGACAACTCAGTCGATGCCGCGAAACAGTTGATCGAAGCGCGAGCACTCGCTCGTGAGAATATAATTAAAATTCAAGAGTCAAATAAAGAAAGAGTTGATAAACATAAACGGGTAGTGATCTATAACGAAGGCGATCTTGTGTTACTCGCAGTTAAGTTTCATAAATTCAAAAAGGCTGGTAAACTCTTAATGAGATATAGAGGTTCTTATGTTATCATAAAGCAGACCTCACCAGTAAACTATGTTATAATGACTAGAACTGGTCATGTAAAAGTCGATACTGTACACGTTGAGCGTCTTAAGAAATACAATGAGCGCAAACCTCTTGTCGCTGTACGCACAAGTCTACCTGAAGATTATGAACCAAAGACGACTCAACCGAAACCAAAGCGTAAATACACGAAACGTGCAATTCGTGATACTTTAGTTCCTATCCGTAGATCTGCGAGAGCTAGTCGTAAGCCAGACAGACTCGGAATCAGTTCTCAAATGGTTAGAATGAACTCGATCTCAATGTATATAGTAATTCAATTCGTATTTTTACAATAATTCTCATTTTACATAATTTTAACAATGTTTTAAGGATAGTATTAGTTGTCTTCGATAAGTTTTGACCGATTCTCTAGCCGATAGATGACTTGTTTTTCGTCTTAAGTGGATTTTAAGAGTAATATTAGTCTATACCTTAAAGGGTTAGATTAGGAATGTAGCGCGTGGTTGCGTTACTTGCGATTTATCGCCAAAATTTCTTAGTTGTTTATATAAAATGCATTATTCCTGAAACAAACATTAACTACTTATTACGATTTACATCAATTCGACGACAGCGACAGACACCGAGCATAATGCGTACCCCTCGAGTTTCTCACCCGAGAAGCGAGAGGTCATGTTGACACTGGTGTCAGCTGAAGGTGTTGTGCTGAGGCCACCCCGGGGTTGTAACGGATCTTTTGATCCAAGCCCGGGCATGGTAGTAGGCATACTGGCCTATGAGGGTCAACCGACTCCCGAATATACACTGTATACACCCGGGTTTTCGATTTTTATTTTCACTGAGAAAAACTTAGAAAAATTTCGGAAAATTTTTGTCTAGTAGTTGACGCTAAAATCAGAATTTAGGGCTTTGAAAATTTAAATACGTTAGAAATACGGTGATATACATTTGGGTCTCATGTAAAGTACGTCATTAAATAGTTTTTAACCACTTTGCGTTAAGTTTGATACATAGGAATAACAAAAATCGCGGTTTGAATGATTTTCGTAATGTTATTCTTAGAGATATTAGTTATTTTAATTGCTCGGGAGGCTGTCAGAGAGAAGACATTCGTTGAGTTGCCTCGGGTGACACACTCGTGACACTCGGAGGCTGTCATTACACTCGTATTGACTTAAAATCGCGAAAATTAGAGCGTAAAATCTTGATTTTCACACTCGTGAGATCAAAATGCGTCGGAAACACCCGTTTCAGTACTTTGCGCTAAATTTGGTGCAAAACTTATGATCAGATACACAGAGAACACGATCTAAAACACTCAGTTTTAGTTGATTTTATTTTTTTACGAATTTTTGACATATAATTGACCACTCGGTCACTCATTATTCTCATTTCAGATGGCGTCAGGAAGCGACAACATTGAAGAGATGGACGTGAGCGAGTTTGAGCATCAGTTAGGCGAGGCTGAGCTCGATGCGGAGATGGCAAAGCTCGAGAATGAACCGGTGTTGGAGGCGGCGGAGATGGAAGTACTCGATGGACAGAGCGATGAGCTTAAATCTAAGCAAAAAGACCGACCGCGTACTCCTCCTGTGAGCTCGAGCTCTATTTTGCCTGAAAGTGGAAAAGCGTTCGGCTCAGGGTTTGCTGATCCCTTTCACCCGAAAGGCCAGAAACCTGATCCAAGCCGATCACATATCGTCGATTTATTAGCGGACACTCGTCCCAAACTTCGGCGAACGATCGATAACTATAATGAGTACGATGTCTACGATATGAACCTTCCAGAAGCGGAAAGAAGTAGACGATCGAGGATCCCATATTACAATCCGGACGCGAGATTCCTCCCCCAGAATGCAAATCTAAATAAAGAGCAATTGGATGGTTTGATGTCTGTGCCAAAGTTTATCTGCTGGAAGAACATTGTCGGCGAACAAGCGATAAATGACATGCATTCTGATCGAAGAGATATGTTCCGTAACTGGTTTTACATGCCTCAGTTCGATAACGATGGTTATCTCGTGCGCAGATACGAACCGAGAATTCATAAAACGCGGTCGGAATATGGTTATGATAACGTTGTGTTGCCACACACTCGTGAGGCTCATTATGAGTCCACTCGTGACTCAGAAGTGATTCGATTGCATTCGGAAGACAAGATTTTTATGGAACAGTGTATACAATACGAAAAAGATAACCATATCGTCAAAATCCGGCGACAGTTTACTTCCGAAGAATCGAGATTAGCGTCGTGTTCAACATGCCATATGGTGGCGCGGCTACCGATTGCGTGTCAAGATAGACATCGTAATCGCGGTATTCATGTGTATTGTTATGATTGTGTCACTCGACTAATCAAAGACAGAGAACACAAGTTGTGCTGTCAAATTGAATTTATGGAGTGCCTTAACCACAAAAATCATAAAGTCTGTTTGTCTGGTAATATCCGTCCTTCGCATAACATCCGATACATGTTATTGAACTATTTTGAAGTATGTCCAACTTGTGATTCGAGAATCCCTGCACAAAGATTCAGAGCTCATTTCGGCGAGTGCTTCACATCTCCTGCTCTCGATCTACCACTTCCTACATCGGTCGAGAAATCGGCGACTAAAAAGCTGAGAGAAGAGCTTAAGAACGCTCGCAGAGATAGAGATAGATACAAAAAAGAATACGAAAACCAAGAGTTGACTCATCGTGAAAATATGTTCAAAGCGAATCGAGAAAATGCGAAATATGTTGATGCAGCGCAGTTAGAGGTTAACAAACTCGGAAAAGAAGTTCAAAGTTTGCGGGAGAAACTTGAAGCGAGCGAAAAACGAGCCAAAAAGTTCAGCGGTGATGGCGATATCATTAGCGAGAGAAATGCATACATTGCTTCGAATTTCCCGCTTCAGTCTGTACTTCATAATCGCAAGGAAGACGGCATTTGGCGTAAAGATCAGCACAGAATCACATTCCACTACATGATCGCCAAAAATAAAACGCAAAACGCACCAAAAAGATTCGAGAAAATAGCCGGCGAAGAGGTGTTCCGGAAAACAAAAGTTGTAGAGGTCTATAAAGCAGCGGCAGATTGGCTTAAATTCGACATCGGTTCGATCAGAATTGGCAGTTATACGTACGAAGAGATGCCTATTACACCAAATCTTGATGGAAGCGCGAGAACCATCGATCAATGTGGTTTTAAAAGCGATTGGCATCTTTCGGTGTTTAACCCAGCAAAAGTACTTCCGGTTGGTGCCGCACAGGAAGTACGTATCGGCACAACAATTACTTTGTTAGATGGCTTACGTAAAACCCTGCTTACTGAAGAGGAGAAGAAAAAGAGAGCTTCTGGTGGTTTAGCAGCAGAACGTAAAAAGCGGAAACTCGAGACGAGCGGAACAGATCCCGCGGTAGGTCTCACTCGAGACCCTCCCGCGAGAGGTGAGAACACTCGTTCTCAGACCTCTGGGTCACGCGGAAGCGACGGATGGGCGCCACAGCGTCAGCAGAATACGAATCGACCCCAAAACACAGCCCACTACTCACAAGCCGTCCCCAACCCTCCAGGCGTTAGAATGGCACCACAAGGAACAGCAAGAGAACGAGATCGCGGCGGAAACACATTTCGCGGACGAAATGTGGCCCAAAGGGGCAGTGAGAGATGGCGCTAACACTTCGCGCACAACGTGTTTATGTATGAGTCGAGTGTGTGTACGACTCATTCCCTCTTTG
>JAQGAW010004348.1:0-11035 GCA_034698025.1 Phthiracarus crinitus | reverse complement strand
ATATCCTATTGAATTAACTTATAATATAATATAAAGTGAGCTCATTGTGTATGTTCATACTCTTTCTTGTTTTATTTAATAACTTTAAATAGCTAATATTTCAATTACCTTTTATATCTATTAATAAATAGAATCCCATTAGTTGATGACGACAATGTTTGGTCACTATTCATAAACTTGAATTGGAAATAATTTATGTTGCTTTGATTAGGGTTACGATTATGATATCTTGATTGATTACAAGAAATATTCTGATAATTATTAATTTTATTGGCATTAAAATTAAAATTATTACGATTTTTATTAATCTATCGGTTATTGCTATTATAACTAATACTGTTCGAACTGCGGTTATTAGTGTTTGCGTAACTTGAATTAGAATTTAGTCATTCGGTTTGGTTCTTATTTGAGTTCTTCTTCTAATCCAGAATCCTCTACAAGGTCTTCTACAAAATTATTTCATTATTAGAAAAAACAAATATGTTTTTAAGTATTAAAATATTTTTTATTTAAAAACATTTTTAATTAAAAAATTTTATAAAATTTAATAAAATTTTTATAATCCTAATCGAATCGGAAAGAAATAAATCAATATTTTTCTATTATTAGCAAAGAAGTTTTAAGTTTTAAAATATTTTTTGTTTAATTAAAATGTATAATAAATAAAATTTAATGTATTATTTATAATTTATTATTTTATTTATAATTATTTTTTATCTTATTTATGGATTTAACCATGTCTGTCTGTCCGTCCGTCCGTATGTACGCAGTCTTTATATTAATAAAGGGATTTTTCCAGTTCTTAATATTATTATCGGTATTTTTGAAGATAGGAGTCTTTTTTAAAGAAAGTAGTTAATATTACCGGATTAATCATATCATATGAGCATAAAACACAAACTAGGCATTCATTAATAGATTTTACTGCGATTTATTTAGAATTTGGAAATTATAGACCATTTCTAATCATTAATAGTATTTAAACTTTCATAAATTTCTAAATTTTAAAGGGGTAATGTATACCGAATAAATTATGTATTTAATAATTAAATTTCAGTTTTGATGTAAAATTTATTTTATTATTTATTAAGTTTTAATACACTTTAGGAATATATTATGAATTAGAATTTATTATCTAATACTATGATTGAATCTATATGTAAATAAAATACTATCCATAAAATAGCCATAATGTATTTAAAATTGATAGAAATTATTTGAAAAAAATTTAGTAAAACTAAGTAAGTTAATAACATTAATAAATATTGTATTTTTTCAAATAAAAACAGGTTGAGGTGAATACTATAGATAATTTTTGCCACACTGTTTTGAAATTTCTGTATTTTTCTACATTTAGATTTATTTATTTTACTAGATATCTCAAACTTATTAAATATTATAATAACAAAATTGTCTAATTTAAAACTAATTTAATTTTTATAAAAAGAGTGAATTTTCAACAAAGATATATTAACTATGATTTTAACATAAGAATAATGTAAAAACTAAACTCCTTTTTTGAGATTTGTGTGCATAAATAAACAGACTTACGAAACAAAAATGTAGCAAATGATTATATTTTGAGACTCTAGTCATAAAGTAAATAAGTTAAAAAATGCAAGCAAGATATATAACAATATATCCTAATTCTTCCCGATATATTAAGGATCAAGGATTAGTTCAAGTGGTTAATAATATTAATAAAGAAATTTCTAGTTTTTAAAACTAATAATTGTTTTATATAATTATGTAAAATATTTTTATTTATTTTATTTATATGTGTCATAAATTAATGAGTTTTTCGATTTCAGTTAAAAATTATAAATGTTTAAAACAATTTTCAATATCACTACATTTCATTATAAAACCCATATATGGATTTTAAATAAATCTTGAAGAAGACTATCGAAATATATATATATATATCATTTCTTAACCTTATCTATATTTTGAGGGTTGATAAATAGATATTATATAACGATTTAAAAGCTTATTAAGTGCTTATGAAAAGCAATATTTATTTTATTTATATTTTATTTATATTATGCAATATTAAAATATTTTATTATATTTTTAAATGGATAATTTGTATTTCGGTAAATAAAGGCGACATTAATATTAGCATTAAAACAAGAAAGAGTATTAACATACATAATGAGCTCACTTTGAGTAATATTCTATTTTAATTCAATATTATAGTCAAATATTTTCTGTATTCAGTATTTTTGGTATTTAAATTGTTTATTATATTGTTGCAAAACTATATTTTATTTTTGTTTTTAATCAGTTATTCTTTTACTGAATATTGTTTAAATGAAAAAAATTTATAGTTTTATAATATATTATTGTAATTAGCACTTCAGTTAGTGTATTATGAATTTCAATTCATTTGTGATTTAGCTATCGTCGCGTAAACATCACATAAATTATATGATAATATAATTACGAGTGTATCTTGATTAACAACCATATAATCAATTTTTAGACTTTTAAAACCCATTTTTAGCCAATTTTTCTCCATTTTTAGCATTTTTAGACGCATTCTTGTCCTATTTTAGGCCAATATTTAGTTCATTTTTATCGATTATTTACCATTTTAAAGCCATATTTAGCCCAAATTAAGCCAGATAGGAGTCTTTTAAACATTGATTTTTAGAAGATAGGAGTCTAATTTTATGAAGATAGGAGTCAATTTTAAAAAAAAATCCCTTTTGTTAATATAGAGAAAAAATCCCTTAATAAATATAGAGACCGGTCCAAAGACAGACAGAAATGTCAAATACAATAGCTGACTTTAACAAAGTGAGCTAAAAAGATTACATAAATAATTAAATAAATTGTTTTAGATATTCAATATTTTTGAGATTTAATAGAATATATTTTATTTAATATTCTCAAAAGTAAATAAGTTATTTCAAATCCAATGTTTTTTTTTGGTTTAACATTTTAAATTTTATTGATTTTCTGATTTCTAAAAACTAATTGATCTAAAATAATGTTTTTTCATATAATTTTAAATAAATATTAAAAGTTTTTTAAAAACCTTTAATTACTTTTATTTGACAATAAGTATTATAATTTTAAAGTTAATAAATTTGTTTATATAAAGTTGTGTCACATTGCTTAAATTTACATTCCCGAGCCCAAAACTGTCCCGAAAGATTGAAGTTAGGCCCGGCCCAAGCCCGATTAAGTCTGCAAACTTAAAACCAGACCCGGCCCGGTCCATTAATAAGTTTCGGGGGCCCGAAAAGGCACGACAAATATTTTATTTAATATTTTATTTAATGAGATTAAATAATTTAAAATCTATTATCTAGTTTTAACACAATATAGAATATTTAGAAATTCTACAAAACTAAAGAATTTATTATACGGTTTTCGATTGGCAGATGCCCAATAATATTTATTTAGAGAAATGCTTTTTAATTGATTAAAACTTTTGAAAATTTTATTTAGATTTATAAATTTGTATTATAAATATTCATACATTTCTTAAAATTTAATTTTATTAAGTTAACATAAACCAAATGGCGTTATGGTATAAGAAATAAGAATCATAGAAAAATTCGTTTGTGTATATCGCGAATGAATACCAAGTCGATACAAGTATTTCCATTTGTTGTAACGTCTTTAGTTTTAAGATCAAATCCTTTTGTTCGTAAATTAGTTATTATTATTTGTCCAGAATTCTTACGATTATCAATATTGATATCTCCTACCAATACAACTTTTTTATTATCAGTTTTATCTAAGCAGATTAAGATGTTAGTAATGAGTGTATTTAAATAAAATTGAGGTGATGAATACACTAATAAAATAGCGACATGTTTTATTTCGATTCAAATGCATTTGAAATGTCCCGATTTGTTTGTTACTGAATAATCAAATAAATAATTTCCATGATATTTTGTAAAAACTATGCTTCCTGATGACTTATTGATCGTTAATGAATTTATACCATATAATAATTTAAAGTTTGTAAAAATAAATTGATCAAACATCGATGACAAACTTTCAACAAATTACATAATATCTGCACACACGTAATATGGATCTAATAAAATGTCTTCATAATGTTTCGATAATGATTGTACATTGTAATAAATAACTTTAATTCCAGTGTATTGACATGTTGAAAAAAGGATAACTAAATGATAAGGCTGCTGTTGTCTTTAATCGTATCAATTCATTTTCGACTAACAACACAGTAGGTGCTTCAGGTGGTTGTTCGAAAATTCCTTCAATATATAGACCACTTGCAGATCGTGATCTACTTAACGCAACATAAACTTCGGATCTTAACATCTTTTTGGATAGTTTCACAAATACGCTGTCATAACTCTGTTCCTGTGCTTTGTATATAATGATAGCTTCTGAAGGAACTAACGGAAATTCAGTACGTCTTACTCGAACGTTTTGAATACGCATAATTGCTATTTCTCTAGTTACCATTTCAATTTGTGTCCAGTTATCACAATAGTTATCAAACTTTTAATCAAATTATAATATTTACTTCGCGCTGATTTTCCATCATTTTCATCAAAAAAATTTATCCAAATTCAAACGGTTTTATCAGAAATGCTATTTTTTCGTAATTATACCATTAGCACCGTTTACACGTCCGTCTATGTTAACGGTTATCATATAATTTGAGTTTTCTTTCAATACAATAGATGATGTTAATCCTAGCGTTTTTGTGCTATGAAGATTTTTAACTGTAGTAACTGCATAGTTCTTAACATAAATTGAAACATCCCCAACAGCTATGTCTTCAGCTAAATTTTACAGATTAATTTTATTTTAAAATATAAAAATATTTTAAATATTTTAAAAATTCAATATATATTGTGATGACCGAATAGTCACACCTCTATCCAGTACTGATTACTCATTACAGTGGTTATTATTAGCTTGTATTACGTTTATTATACGTTATGATATACACATATTTTGTTACTCACAGCTTAAACTTAGTACTAGATTAGTCTAATTTAAGCCTTAACGAGCATTGCTATTCACTTCTATGTTAGCTTAAGATAGGTGAACATCTCTGTGTTTAGTAATACATTAATTGTGTAACGTAATCTCGATTAAGCATAAATAAAGTACTTTATTTAGTGTTGATTCGAATACATTGCTTAACGATATCATCCACTAAGCGATACTGTGTCCAGTGTCGCTAAAATATTAAACTGTAATAAGCAATAATAAAAATATTAATAACATGAATATATTATTAATTATTATTCTCTTGGAGAAGCTACCCCGATTATATTTTATGAAATAGTTATAAACCTTTAATTAAATGATGAAAGATTTATACTAATGAATAAAATTTTTATTGTGTAAATTTAAGGTTTATAAAAATTGTATAAATATCAAACCGTTAGTATCAATTTTAAAGTACTGTGAATATAATATAATCATTTTCTAATAGTATTATAGTAGAATGAAAACGGGATGTTTTAACTATAAATATAAACATCCCGTTAGAAAAGCTTAAAAATTATGTTTTATAGAAAACTGCATCATTAGCTATTAAGATATGTATGAGTTTTTGCGTTATTATATAAAATAATAAAATAACACGACTATAAGAATGGCGTCCGCTGCTGGTTTTTCGGGTGGTTTTGGTGGTCCAGGTGGTTCAGGTGGTTCAGGTGGTTCGGGTGATTCTGGCGATTCGGGTTTAGGAAGAGGTAGAGGTAATAATCAATTTTGTTGTATATAGTTGTATAATGTTTAAGGTATGTGCGATTTTTTAATAATTGGATTATTTTCGTGAAACTTATATGTGTTATATGTTTTATTTAACTTTTAATTTTTCTGTCGTGACTTATAAAGGTTTGTTAAATATGAATTTGATGTATGTATGACCTCGTATACTATTACTATGATTAAGGCGATGCAGTTGTGCGATCATTAATAAGGGTATGTAACAACATGTATCAGTTTGTAATTGTGTGCATATATTATGTTATAATGTCGTAACATCACCTCAACGGGTTATCGCAGAATCACCACCAACAACAAAAACAACATTCAGTACCGAATTATCATCTAATTTGGAGAACACAACACACGTCAATAAAAATCAATTTAGTGCTAACATGACGTCAATCACTAAGCTGTCAATAGATAAATATGACGGAACAAATCAAACGACAACAGCAAGAACTTGGTTCACATTAGCAACATATAAGCTTTCAAAAGTCAGCGCTGAAGCAGACAGAATTGAATTAATTGCAAGTCGTTTAAGCAGTCCTGCATCTGAATTCTTTACACAGCATATCATACCTCAACTCTCGACAATAACATATCAAGAGATGGTAAACGCATTCATTGCACGCTTCAACACTGATGTCATCGCACCATCAGTTGCAGCTCACAAAATGCGTTATGATCGCAACGAAGGCATGGCCGAGTATTATCGGAAAAAGATGGCAACTCTGGACAGAACTACATTAGGCGAAGCACACAAAGTGGATGAGCTCACAGATGGACTGCCAACTCAGCTCCGATCAATGATGTATTCCTCACGTGTGAACACACCTCAAGAATGGATACAAGTGGCTCTAAAGTTCGAAATGGATCAGCCATTAATGAAAACAGCGCTTTATTCTCCGTCTACTAAACCGTTCAAACCGAGTACTCGAAACACAATGAACACAACGTTTAGGCAAACAACTAAAGGCAATCCATCTCACATTCAACGAAAGCCTCCATACGCTTGTGAGATATGTCGGAAGTTAGGATTGGAGGAATGGCATTGGCATAATAAATGCCCTAACCTTAACAACAGCAGCAGAAAATCTAGTACTAGTTCTGATTCTGATAATCAATCACACGGTTCAGTAAATACTGCAAAACTTGTAAAACCAAACAAATCTAATAAAAATAAAGATCATTCTGAAAACTATACTAACGAAAAAGTACTTTCTTGCTATCAGTCACATAAGGCAAAGAATACTGAGTTTCTTAAAAATAAATTAGATATGAAACATAGTTCATTTAACGATTTTATCCGAGTTAAATGTAAATACAAATATGGAAATACAATAGCATTCATAGACACTGGTGCTACCATTAACATTGCTAGTGTTGGTTTGATCAAAAGTATGAAACTTAAAATAAACGAAACCAAGCGCTTGACAATTAGTACGCTTAATGGTAATCGGCAAACACTTGGAAGTGTTAATCTAACGTTAACAATTTTCGGGAGAACAGCTACAATACCGGCACATGTTCTTGATAATTGCGATTACGCCTTATTGTTGTCAGTCAATATTGGTAAATCATTTCCAATCACCATAGATTTAGAGACGAAAAGCGCATCATTAAAGTCTCAAAATCAGAATGCATTGGTAATCACTCATAAAAAGAAACCAAATAAAACCATTCAAACTCAAAGCAAGACTATCATCAACTCAGTACTGACAACAACAGACAATTTAGCGCTAAATTTCAATTGTCAACTAAACTCTTCAACAGACACAGATGCACTCAACACAAAAGGACGACAAGAGATGGGAAAATTAATCCATGAATACAAAGACGTCTTCTGTGATGACGGAAAGATAGGGAAAGTTAACACTGAATATTTTCGGATCAGATTGAGACATGATGCACCAATTTCTACTCGAGCCAGACGATTATCTCCTCCTCAAAGAGCTGAAGTCAACAAACAAGTGGAAGCGCTTCTACAAAAGGGATTTATTCGTAAATCTAAAAGCCCTTATGCTGCGCCTGTAACTCTTGTTCGGAAGAAGGATGGCTCCTGGAGATTCTGCATCGACTATACGAAACTGAATGAAGCTGTAATACCAGACAAAGAGCCGATGCCATTGGTAAAGGACATTATAGACAACTGCGTGGATTCAAGAATATTTAGCAAACTTGATATCAAAGATTGCTACTGGCATTACCGCGTCCATCCCGACGATATCGAAAAGTCTGCATTTGTCACGCAGGATGTACACTATGAATGGCAGTAGTATGTAATTGGGGTCTTCTAGGCTTTTTTTGTATTAAATAACATTAGTTCCCCATTGAAACTAATGTTAAATCTTTTAAAATCTCTAGCCGGTTATAGTATGAAAGGATTCCAATTGAATCTAATGTTAAATTTATTAAAACTCCTGACCGATTTTCACATTGAATAATATATTATTCCTATTGAATCTAATGTTAAAATTTTTAGATTTCCAGCCGATATTTTTAATTAAAAGTTTATATATTAAATTGCGAAAGATATATTATGAACAATTTGCTTATTTAATTTTTGTAGTAACAAAGTTATGTGAAAGAGTTTAAGTTTTATTAGTAAAATTATATTTAAGTTTTATATATTTTTCAGTCAAAAGGTTAATATAATAATAATATATATTATATAAATATAATTTAGTTTCTGATTTAAAATTGGATAATACTTTCTATACAATCATATAAAACAGTAAAAATCTTCACTCAAAAAGATTGAATGAAAATAAATTAAGAGTATATTAGGATATATCTTAAAGAGAATCATTTTATTAATGAAAAATCAAGTTTTTTTGAATGCAGTGATGAGTTTTTATTTCAAGGCAAACAAGTAATTTTTACAGTTTTTATTTTTATAGTCCTTATGAAACGTTAATGCGTACGAAAATATATAGATTTTTTTAAAGTATAGAATCAATAATATTTTGTTGTAAAATGTTTTTTATATTTAGAAACGCTGAAAACTTTGATATATTAATATATATTTAATATAAAATACATGATGATATTTTATTTTACTTTTTTTTACTAAAAGATACATAAAAATTTTAACTCAATTTTTTTAACTTATGTTAAGATTTTTAATTAAATTTTTTCTGAATGTTTATAACTTTTTTGTTTTATATGCTAATGATAATAATTTGTGAAAAATATTTTAAATTTATATCAAAGTTAAAACTCTTATATAAATATATATTATTCTAAGTATTCAATAAGACATAAATGCATGATAAAAATAATAAACTGATAATTTTTGAAATATTAAGGAAATAGTTTGAAAACATTACCTATAAATTTCATTTTTAATCAATTGTTTCTTTAAACTCATAATTTAAATGATTCAATGCTTATAATAATTGATGATATTTGATCACACAAATGCTTATATATTAAAGAATTAAAGATGTTTTGCATATTTATCACCAAATGATGTCTTAAACAATTCAAAAAATATACATTAAACTTAATTTTCTTAAAAAACATAAAATCTTAATAATCCAATTAATAAATTCTTAAAAATAGATTCAAAAATAGTCCAGTAAATAGTATTGCAAATAAAAATTTCATTAACAAAACGCTAACTGATAAAATGTATTTACAGTATATTTCATTAAAATATTTTGCTATTTTTTGCTTGCAGTACAAAATTAAAAGCTATTAGTCTCTCTGAGCATCAAAATCAAATGAAGTTTATGTTTTACCAGCAGTTTAGTGTTCTCTGTTTATGTGTATAGAATGCTAATTTATTAAATAAAAAATCAAGGTTTTGTTTAAAAAAGTGGGTAATTCACATGTAAATCTAATTTATCATAAAAAACTGTATAAAAAGCTTTATAAAAAATACCATAAAAAACAGCATAAAAAATTATTTTTAATCATATATAAAGGCTTGCAATGCCTAAAAATTTTCATTCAGATTTTCGAGTAAGTATTAACAGTTAAACATAATATTATTAATCAAATATAAGTTTTTTATGTTATATTCGATTGAATTATACAAATGCTATGTAAAAAGTTTTTGTTGTGAGATTTTTAAATGCTTTGTGCTGAATATATTTTTTACTTTTAAATGTTTGCAGTTATAATGAAAAAATATTGTTTGAATTGAAAAACTTAATATTATGACAAAATGATTTTAAAAATCAAGTCCTCTAATATTAATTATTAAATAAAAATTATTATGACAAAATAATGTTCTAAATGATACATTAAGTCCTCTAATATTAACAATATAATATACGATAAAGAATTTGTTCATATAATTTAAATATATTGAATTTTTTGATATATACAATGACAAATAAATAAAAAGTATATGATTTTTTTAAAAATATTTTTATTATGTTATTGCATTATATTTGTACTGAAATAAATATTTTGAAGACTTAAAAATTTAAAAAATAAGACAATTATGTAGACCTTTAATAAACATTATATTAAAAATTTCAATAATATATTCAAATTTCATATAAAATATTTGAAATAATAAAATGTTATTTAATAAATTAACTCAAGAATTATATAACAATTGATATCAATTTAATATAACTGATTATAAATCTATGATATATGTTCATACATTTCATATTATTGGCTAATTTTTAAAAAAATTAAATTTCACAATAAAAATTTATTTTATAAAAAAATTATATGAAGAATAAGCTCAAGAAATTTTTATTCATTATTATATATTCAATATTATGATTGATTCTAATACAATCATATGTTCTTATAATTACCAATGTACTGAAAAATTTTTAAAAAATTTAGTTTTCGGAAAATGAATTTTTGATGTGTACAATGTATTACAATGTGTTATATGCAGAATTTGCTTGAGATTTCTTAATTAATTAATATTAAATCAATATTATGTTCGATTATGAAACTCATATAAGTTCTTAACATAATAACAGTATTAAAATATTTTCAAAAAATTTAGTTTTCGGAAAATGAATTTTTGATATGTATTATGAAATATAATGTGTTATATACAGAATTTGATTGAGTTTTCAATATCTATTAATATTAATTCAATATTATAATTGAATATGAAACTCATATAAGTTCTTAACATAATCACAGTATTATAATATTTTTAAAAAATTAGTTTTCGGAAAATGAATTTTTGATATCAAATATGAAACTTAATGTGTTATATACAGAATTTAATTGTGATTTCAATATCAATTAATATAAATTCAATATTATGATTGAATATGAAACTCATATAAGTTCTTAACATAATCACAGTATTAAAATATTTTTAAAAAAT
>JAQGAW010004347.1:0-11037 GCA_034698025.1 Phthiracarus crinitus | reverse complement strand
CGGGCCGGGCCTAACTTCAAGCTTTCGGGCCTGAGTCGGGCTCGGGCCTGAAAATTTGAGCAATTGGACACTCTAGTGTGGACATTATGTATGGTATATATTTAAAGCAAAACTTAAATAATTGAAAGATAAGCAAAGTAATGGAATGGGAACTAACTTTATAAATCAATGGACGATATATTATACTGTATTTGTACAGTACTCGATATGTTTTGAGTTTTTATATGGTTCATAATAGAAGTCTCTTTTGCCTCAACAAATAATTTTGTTCTATTGTGTCATAAACAGCTTCCAAATGACAATAATTTAAACTCTACACGAGTTTCACCATAAAATATAGTAGCATTTGTGGTTCGATATTTTTCTAACTTACTTACATTTAGTTAAGGTTTAGCATGAGATTATCGTCAGTCTGAATGTCATTTGAACATTTCGACTGTTTTACGCTTACTTTGCTATATTGATCATACATATACATTTTTCATTAAATATTTACATTTTATTATATTAAATCTAAGTTTATTCAAATACAAGATGAAACGGTCATTATATCTGACTTTGAAATGTTAATTTTGGTTAGTTTTTGGTCGATTTATTTCAGCAATTGCTCTCTCGGTTTATTTTAATTTTTTTATGAAAATTTAGTTTTCAAATAAGATTCAAATCTTCTTTAAAATATTCTACTATCATTTTTCATATTTAATTTTTTTAAAAATTAGTAAAAAACGGGTTCTAATGATCAGAAATTTTTCTGAAATATCCATCTCTCTGGTTATGTTTTTGACGAAATTTTTACAATAAATGCGTTGTTTTGTGCCAAATTGAATTGAAATTAAAAATAATACTTCAAAAATATTTGTTTAAATTAATAAATTAATAAACTATTTGAAATTAAATTATAGTTTAATATATGACACTTAAATGGCTGAACCAATGCTATCATTTTTGACCCGAATTATTCTATATATAAAATATATCACTAAATTTATTTCAATTTTCCGCAATTATCGTAAATTTAACTAAACATCAAACATACGTTAAGCTATTATTTATTTGCTGTTCACAACATTTACCATATTTTAGAATTAATTTATTAAGCTTATGTACATTTTAAATGCGATTATTATTTTTATTAATAATTTAATTAAAATAATGTAATACTAGAGCTATCAATTTAAAAACATAAATACATAAAATGATTAAATTTATAATACTTAGAATAATGCTGAACCTATTATTAAAACAAAAATGATAATGAAAACAAGATTGACAAATGGGAACGAACTTATTTCAATTTTAGGGTACGAATAATCAAAATGTTCTGAATTTTTTATTATTTGAATTATTTTACAACAACAAAATATTTTTCTTACGATTTAGATCTCTTAATATAATATTCAGAGATAGCAAAAGAATTGAAAGTAATAAATTTGACACAATGAGCTAAAATATACATTAGCGATGTTCGAAAAACTACTAATTATAGTAATTTTCTATGATTTATGACAATCAAAGGAAATAGTTTTTCCCTAACTCTTAATAATGTTAAGATAAATTCTCAAATAGCTTTTTGAGTTCAATAATGAAATTGTATTCTTTCAGGAGTACAGAAGAATATTCTGTAATATCTCTCAATGCTATCATACAATCAAAAAGTAGAGATATATTACTTATTACACTCTAAAAACTTAAGATATTACATTCAGAGCATATGCTATGCTATGTTCTTAACTTTTATGATAAATATGACTGCGAAATATGTCCATTGGGATTGGATTGGATTCTTGTAAATGATATTTTGTTAACACAGAGTATGGTATAATTCTATATAGTTTAATATAGCAAGAAATATATATTAAATTTGCAACACTGTCATAAATATTGCTGTTGTGTTTTTAGTGTCATTTATTATCACTCACAGCCAAATGATTTTAATTTATAGTTATACTAATACCGCATGAAACCTAACAAAAAATTGCATAAATAAATTAATCCTGAAAAATCCAGAATAAATTAAATATTCTTGACAATGGATAGATTTTGACATATAAATTTAAATTTTTATTTTTTTTATTTTGCTATGTTCTACACGAATAATAAATAAAGTTTTTCCAAAGTGTACTTTAGGCGAATAAATAAAAAAGTTTTAATTTACAAATGATCACTTTATATTCATTAAAATACAGTGAGAAAATATTAAAATTTATTAGTTAAATATAGAATTAAATATTACAGAATTTTTGCCCAAAAAATTCTAATTCTAAGAAAATTATTGAAAAAAAATAAAACTTCAAAAATCAATATATTGGCATAGAATTAAATTAAAAGCTAAAATGCTAATGTATTGATATGGGAAAACAGATCTCGAATCTAATAGATTAATGATCACTCACTTCGTGAACTCCTTTGCGAGCGTTATCGTGAATTGATATTATATGTGTGATGTTATTGGCTCTAAGCTGTTCAACATCTTTCGAATCCCTAACGTTTCCAATATAAAGACCATCGAGAATCTGTCCATTAAACCATACAATCAATTATAAGCTAACACTATCTTTTTGTTACAGTCATAACTTGACACAGAATTTAGGAAATTTAAATTATAAAATATTGAGAGCTTTTCTATTTTATTCGAAATCGTTTACAGTAAATAGTAATTACTAATTAGCAATCAATATTTTTTCGATTTTAATTCTATTTTATTACAATCTATTCAAATATACATTCAATTAACTTCAAAATTGAAAAATTTTCAGAATCTCGTTATGAAATCATTCAAATTACCGTATGTTTTAACAAATTATTTCTTGAGAAATTTTTCTTTAATCTTTGGATATCTCTTACTGTATAGATTATATTTTATCAAACAAACACAGTAAATAACATCTCTTTTGGTAGTCTAAACATTATTAATAATAAAGGATACACGTCTCATACCGAGACTATAATAATTAAAGTCAGATCAGTGCTAAATAGCGTACGTTAATGTACTGTAGGTTTTAGTAAACAAATCAACAAACGGTAGTTTCAAAAATTCAGCAAACTTCAGGTTATTAACATTAAAATTATTAATATTTATGTAAAATACTTAAAAAAGATATACCCTGTTGGCCATCCTTAACAAAGCTTCTTATTGAAAACCTGATATTTAATTTTTTTATTTCTTAATATTCAAATAACTAGTGACGAACATTTCAACTTTTTTCATAAGCTGTTAAATTTAATTTCAAAAATAAAGGTATCATAAAAGTTACATGAAATGTAAGATAAAAAATTCAATGAATTTACTTGAGTTTAACTTTAAGCTAAAAAAGATTTTAATCTGTTATGGCTATTCTGAGATGAAGAGTAAAGATTAAAGATTTTCAGGTTTTTCTTCAACTTTTCGACCGAACACTCATCACTACAAACACCATACAACAACACTGGCGTTGGTTATCCGCCAAAACTTTGTGAAACTTTATTTGATTACTGTATAACTGAGTCTGCGTTTTGTCTTTTTGTTCTCATAAATCTGTTTCATATACTGAGAATTTTGTTGCCATCTATCATATCTTAAAATACAATATAAATATGAAGTGCTTTCATAGTAAACCAGTAAACCAGTAAACCGTTCGAAACCAGTAAACTTGTAATATCCTTGTTCGCCCTTAAAGCTCAGCTCAGATTTTAGAATTTTTTGAAAAAATCCCAATTATTTTATATAAAATAACTTTTTTGAACATTTTATGTTTGGAAAAATCACAACTTTAGAAAACCAAAATATTTAAATGATTATGCAATCCAATTCAAATCAATTTAAATCAATTTGAATAATTTCTAATGTGTTAAAATTTTAACTATTATATTATTCAACTTTTAGTTTATCAATGGAGCCTTAAATTCATTTATGCTGTTTTAAATTCATATTTTCAAAAATGCTTAAAACTGTATTTTATATTTTTTATTTTTATTTATTGATGTATTAATTTTAAATTAATGTGAATTAGTTAATTTATTATTTAAATGATAATATAAAATAGGGTAATATAATAAATACAAAAAGTATATTTAATTCGTGAGTTCATTAGTCATAATAAGAGTAACCAAAAATAAAATTTGTTATCAACAAACTTGCAATAAAATTCAATTAAAAAGGTTATGATGTTCACACAATTATGATATGCGAGAAATTTACGTGATAGAGATTAAAATAAAAAAGTTCGTAAATTTTAAATTAAGGCCATTTGATATTGAATTGTTTTGTTGAATTTGTACAAAAATTTTATTGTTTTAAGTTTTTTAACTTTTCCATAGAAAACCACTTTTAAACCGTTCAACTATTAAGTAAGTTTTAATATTTAATATAGCAATTTAAATAAAATTATACAAATTAAAATGTTGTGATTTAAATTAAAACAATAATTAAATTAAAAAGCTTTAGTTTGTTTGAGTGACATTTTACGAATATATTAAAATTAATATTTAATTCAAAGGTGTTGTTTGATACCAAACTGTGGAGTAATTTAGGTTTCAATTAGTGAATTGATTTTTTTGATTTGAGAAAACTTTTAAACCATTCATTTCTTAAAATAAAACAAAACGAATCGAAAATGTTTAAATGCCTCGAATCACGACGCATGCGTAAAACAACAAATATTTAAAAGTTTTTGCGCATCAAAATGAAAATATTTGTCGAACACATTGAACACATAAATGCATGCAATCGTATAACGTTATGATAGCATTGATCATCAATTCATTAACGATTTGTGTTTATTAGCATTATATGTATTATACGTGTTATATGTGTTCATTTGTTATTTTATTGTTGTTTACATATGTGTGCAAATTAATTACTATCAAAACAACATTTCAATGAAATGCGTTGAGTATCGCAGTTAAAACACAATTTTCGTATTTTTTATGATTTCATTTCATTTCATTTGCATTTTATTTGCATTTTATTTGTATGATATTATTGTTTTTATTGAGAAACAATGAGTGAATCGGTTATCACACCAAATATTAATTATAAACACGTGAGGTATGTATATATACATATCTATAGATATATCGATACGCAAACACATTATAGTTAAACGTTTCAAATAACTGTTAATATCATGTTTAATGGTATAGTTCTGCGAATCAACTGATGGACAGATACGACCCAATGAGTGATACTGATTCCACTGATGACACTCACCATTACCACAATAATTCGATTGAAAACATGCGAAATTGTGAACAACAAAATGGATTTTTATCGCGATTTAACGATAGTATTGAGTCGATCACTAAAACGATTAGTTTGGATGTTATTGTGTACGAAACGAATTCAAATAACAATAACAATGATAACGAGAATGACAGCAATTTTAGTTTTTATGGCTCAAAAACATCGATTAGTAATAGTTTTGAGTTTGATTCCAATGAATACGAGCATAAATTACGAACAATTTGTTCAGACAATCATAAATTAAATGCGCAATTAATACAAATGGAAGAACAGATAACTGATTTGATTAAAGATAAACAGAATTTGGATAACAGTCTAATCACTCAGAGACAGGCTTTAATGAAAAGGATTGCAGCGAAAGACCAAGAAATTGACGAATTGGCACAAAGTTTACTCTATTTTGAAGGAGTTAACGCAAAATTGGAGCATTTGTTAGATATGAAGACTAAGGAAAAGGCAAAACTAATGTTACGAATCGAGGAAATGGAGGATAAGGTTTGTTAAGTTTATTTTTTATTACAAATTAAAAAATTTTTTAATTTATTTAAATTATTCATATGGTAATTGAAATATAAACTTAAGCAATATATATGATGATAGGAATAATTATTGTTTTTTGTTTTTATGTCGCATCTACGACTATGTTTTTTATTTGAGTTATGAAAAACAAAAATAGTGTCAATTCTTAATAGAAAAATAGTGGCGTTTAATGTCATTCAATTATTCCGTTTAATTATATTTATTTTTTCCATAATCTTATGCTTAATATAATTATTTTATGAAACGATTTGACTGCGTATATTCTTTTAACTTTTCAGATTTGCAACAATTATTGTTGTGAATAGAATTTTTGTATTTTTAATTTTTTATAGTACCTTTATTTGTGTTTTAATTTTAATTGATATTATTATTGTTTAAAGCTATCAGACGCTGAGTTTCAGTTATCTGAAGTGCATAGAAACGAAGCGGAGCTTATAAACGCGTGCAGTCGAGCCAAACACGCATTTAATGCGGAAGAAAGCGACAAATACACAGCCGTTCAACAGTTACGCAATGCATTCTTGCAGTGCGCCGAACAGCAGATTCTAATAGTTAGTCTTAATGAGCAAATCGATGCGCTCAATCAAATTATTAGCGATCAACGCAGTGAACGATGGGTTTCCAGGTTTAGTTTTTTAAATTGGCGTTAATTATTTTGCGTGAATTAATTTAATTTTTTCGCAGACATATCGATTCTGACTATTGTGAGTTCACTACAAATTTATCCCAAGAATTTGACGAAATCAGTGACATTCAGGCTACTAATATAATAGGAAATAGTATCGAAGACTCAAAAGTTAATTTCGCTGAAAAACACACTGATATCGATAACAAAGATGACAATATAACTGGTTTAGCGCTTAAAGACCACAAAGAAATTGATTTAAGTCAAACATCAAACTTGAATCTCTCATCAGATGATTGTAACTCTAATCAAAATTTTGTTGAATGCTCTGACATAACTGATGCGTAAGTTTTATGTCAAACATTATAGCAAACTCTGAAAATTAATTTTTAATTTTGTTTTTAGGTATTTTAATAGTATCAATGGTTTTAAAAGTATTATCGCTTCGATGATTAATTGTCAGCCGATTCTAATTGTATTCGTTATTATGTTGTTAATATTAGCCTCAATTTTAGTGATGGCATCGCATTTACAAACAAACCTTCCACCATACACGTCGTGGGAAGAGATTATTTATCGTATTTTCTTGCCTTACGTTACTAAAGAAAAAGTGAGCAAAACTCAATGAATTTTTTGCTGTAATTTAACAAATTTGTTAATTTTCATTTGAGTTTTCATTTTGTTCAGTCATATTTAATAGAAATTTTTCATACCTTACATCAATTTTATTTATATGATAAGTACAAATTTTAGGTTTCATGTAAATAATAAAAACATTTTAAAAATCTTATATTTTAAAGTTTAATACAGACACAGGTTTATACTGATAACGAAAAACATTTACGATTATATGAATATGCGAAATGTTATTACAGGAGTTTCTCATTTTTAACTGTTTCTTATAACAGTATACGTTTTATATTTTTGAAATATACTTTTCAAGAAAATAATGGAATCTTTTTTTGTAATCCTAAGAAAAATATATTAAGATAAAAAACTCTGACTTTAAAGTTATTCGGTGATATTGTGCAGTGTTAGCAATATATTTAAAACCAGAAAATAGCCTAACGTTAATTTTTTTGGTGAAACAAACATTTTTAACAAATTAGATTTTTGTAGTGATTAATAAGAGTGATGATGAGCGTGACTCATAAATCCATGATATTTTGAGTGAACTCTGCAATAAAATCAATTTATTAAAATCTTATTGGAATAAAGCAATTACGGTAAATAAAAACATTTATGTCATTAATAAAGTGTCCAAAAATACTATGTAAAAATATGCTATATACTGTATGTCTGAATTATAACTAAAGTTAAGCTAATCTAATATGGTCTTAAAATGGGAACATTTTCATAAGATAGAAACATATATTTTTAGCCCACGAATCATAACGAGTCTTTTTAACTCCATAATTGGTATTTTGTTAATTTTTTTAAATCTGAAGAAATTTCCGATTTATAAATTTATGGTTACCCGCAAATGATCCATAAATACAGTATATGTTATCATTGTTTAGCTACTATTTTATAGGGTATTTTCAAAGCAATTTATAGTTCTATTTTCGTATAGAATTATTGCTATTTTTTGAGTCTCTGCTAACAAAATATAATTTACATAAATTGATGGAAACTTACGGTAAGGCATAAAATGTTGGATGATGTTGTGGATGTCTGTAAACATGATACTGTTCGTGTTCGTGATGATGCACAGGGTATGGGATAAAAACTGGTTTATGTTCCACATGATGATCGTCATGTCCTCCGTGTCCACCAATTATAATAATATCAGACCCATGATGTCTAGCGTTTACAAATATCTTGCTAAAGCAAACTGTGATCAATAAAAAAAATATTATTCGCGATTTACTCATTGTTTATGAACAAACTAAATCTTTAATAATTAACTCGTAAGTTTTAAACCACTCTTACTCTTTTATACACTATTTTTTTAATGCATGAACGGAAAAATAAACTTATTTTTATTTCGATTAGTTATTTAGTGTTTTCCTATTAATAAAACTCGAGACTCAATTATTATCCAAATATAAATAATTAAATCATAACCCATTAATCATAATACTCTCTTATAAATCTTAAACCGTTAGAATTAATATTAGAAAATAGTTACTTATTAGACCAAATAACAACAACAATTGTGATTGAGTGCTAAACAAAGTATTTTAAAACTAAATGGTTAAGAATTGTCATCAATTTTCTCCAATTTCGATATTCATATTAGAGAAACACTAGTGAATAATATTAATTAATGATTTACTTTATTATGAGTTGGTTTACATTTCAAGTGTAATAAAAAAAAGTTCGTTGAAATTAGGTTTGCACGCGATTTAACGCAACAATAACTTTAGCTTTATTTTAATTATTCCCTTATATGTAAATCTGTGGTGTTTTGAAGAAATAATTGGTGCATCGTATACAATATGTTAGGAACTAAACCAACTAATTATATCAAATATTATTATGATTAACTATTAATAAGTTAATTCAAACTTTAATAATGGTTAATGAAATCGTTAAAAATTTTTTATTTTTAGTTAACTGTATAGTGTTATGCAAAAACCGGACTTTGAATATTACTTATTAAGAAACGCGTTAAGTTATTCTAAACTGTCTTTATAATGTTTGCAATTTTTGCACTTTTAAATTTAGAATTCGATATTTATATAACGACTAGCAATATAGCCCGTCTTCGGCGGGAAATAAAGTAATATAATTATTTTAAAATAATATATTTGCTAAACTCTAACATATCCGAGTCCAACCCAAACATTCTCGAATATAATCAGAACATTTCCCAAACCAACCCCAACCTTCATGACCCGAATTAAACCTGAACATTTCGACAGGACCCCATACCGACAAAGCCATACCCCATCCCAACTCTACCAAAAACTATCACATCCTATAACAACCCCATTCATAGAACCACAACCCACCCCGACCGACCCAGCCAACCGACCCACCCACAAACCCACTCGGACCCTACTCCGATCCACCCGAACCTAATGGAGTAGGTGTTAATGGTTATATTTTAAATTTTTTTCATCTCAACCCCTTAAGGTCAGCCCACTCCCTACAAACCCCTCCATTTGATCCCTACTCTTTGAGTTGAATCCATTGATATGTGTTTATGGGGTAGGCCCCAAGGGGATGAGCCTATAAAGAATTGACAAACAAAATATAAGATTTATATATTAAGATTTAATATAAAAATTTCACAAATCGTATATATATATTATCCATAATAAATTGTATTTTGCAATATTTTACACTTAGTAATATTAATAGATTGTTTGTTTAAAATATTTTCTTCCAAAACTTTCATATTTTGAATAGAAAAGTACAATCCTACTAATTGTGTTTTGATTGAGCTTGAAAAAGCCCGATAAATTGTAAGGCCAGAATTATCGAGGGCCCTTTACATATTATTTATTCTATCATTAATGGCCATTTTATTAAACCATAGAAACAATAACAGCTAATTGTTTGGCACATAAAAATATGTTTTAGTTTAGACTAGTGTTGTATAGATACCAACTTTTTAATTTCTATTCTATTCCTATTCCGTTCTTTTTGTTTGTAAATTCTTTCTATTCTATTCCTATTCTATTCTTAATAAAATTTTTAATTTATATTCTATTCCTATTCTATTCTTAAAGCAAATTTGTGAATCCTATTCCTAATCTAAATTTTTAATATTTCTATACTATTCTTATTCTATTCCTTTGAAAATATTTCTTTTATATTCTATTCCTATTCTATTCTTTTCGTTAATTTTTGGGTATTTCTATTCTATTCCTATTTCCGTTCCAAGAATACTATACAACACTAGTATTATTCAATTCCTGTTGCAATATTGGTATTAAATATAATTCCAATTTCAAAATTGATGGAATAAAAAAATTGTTCATTTGATATTAAGTTATTGAGTCATTATTATATTATATTTATGTTTAAAAAATATTAATTAAGTATAATGCGATTTATGATAAAAATATATATTTATAAAGACTAATTCCAGCTCTTTAGCTCAGCTCAGCTTAGACGATATCCTGCTCAGCTCAAAATAATTGGAGCTGGAAACTAATTCGTCTCAGCTCTGAAAAATTTTGATTAGTTCTGCTCAGCTAAAGCTCTTGTTTATGAGCTGACTTTCATCAATAATGATAATTTCTCAAAAAGATAAAAATAATTAAAAAATATTTTTTATATTTTAAAGTCCAAAATATTAATTTATATTAATTCATAAAGTCTGCATAACAACTTATATTTAGAAGTTTAACTCACAAAAAAACTTCTCAATTCAAATAATGTGCTTTAGTTATTAGATATCAATTTATTAAACTTTTACATATGAATTTCTATAGAAATAACTAAAGATTGTAAAATATCTAATAAATTAAATGTCAGTACAATTTTTTCGTTAAAGATATTAAATATTTTAAAATAAACATATACCTGACAATAGAATTGCTTTACTAAACCAATTTCTTATGCCATAAGTAGTATTTGTAACTATTAAATCAGTGATAGACATACTGCCAGCACTTTCGCCAAATAGAGTGATATCATTAGGATTACCACCAAAGTTAGCGATATTACGTCGCGTCCAGTTTATTGCCATCACTTG
>JAQGAW010004346.1:0-11038 GCA_034698025.1 Phthiracarus crinitus | reverse complement strand
ATTCGTACACAAATAAATTTATAAGCCTCATGCTTATGAAATAAAAAAGTAGCAAATGCTATGATTTTGACGCTCTACTAATAAGCTTTTTTCTAAATTTTAATTTTTTTATCCTAAAATTTTCCAAATTTTGGGTGGGGTTGTGGTTAACTTTTCCAAAATTCTAGGGGGGTCCAGATCTGGACAAGACCTCCACCTTTGGTAGCTATGAACGGGACTCTCAATCACTTTAGCGAAGTAAGCCAACTCTTTCTTCATTAGAAAACTTCATCAGACCATCAATGAGTACGCTCTGTCCAGCTTATAGATTTGAGTATGTCTTTCTGTTCGTCCGTTCATTGTCTTCTATTTATAACATTAGAGTTATTTAGACGTTAATTGGTAGAAATCGGATATATAAACAGATTTATTAAAATAATGTAAAAAAGTATCTAAAAGTATGGAATTGATATGAACATAATTCAATTGGTTATAACTGGTATTTACTAGCTTTTCTTAATTTAACTTTTAAATGTGATGATTGATGAGAAAGTAATGTATACTTTTATAAACCGATATTCAATCTCATCCATTGTTATTTTGAAATATTATCGCAACAAACCATGCATTGCATACATATATGATTTGTTATTTTCCTTCACGTGTAGACGCGGCGACAAAAAGACGCGCAATAAATGAATATCAATGAAGTGTTTTGTGTAGTAATATAGACACGTGTGTGAGACAAGTGGAGCACATTCTTCGCATCCGTTTGTCAATTCATTCAATACAACGCTCTTTCATATCGCAATCCTGAATAAATCTAAATTCTTAATTACGTTTGACTCACTAATTCTAAATCTTAATTATTAATAAATAATTTTCTTGTAATAATTCTCTTTATTACTGCAATGCTTTTCGGTAAATATTTCTAAAATGAATAGAATAAGAATTTAAAATTTTTGTCGATAATTCGTTTTTTCTCTCTCATTATACAAATATTTATTTCTTTAGTATTTTAAATATTTTATTTGTGAATATATTTATAGTATTTACAAGTTTTCGAAATTTTTATTGTAATGGAAAGTACTCTAACTCTCTATAAATAGCCCATAAAACTGTAAATAGTAATAAGTTTTTCGTTCTCATTGTTCGCACATAAGCTTTAGCGACTAAATAATATTAATTTATGGAAATTTAATGGTTATTTCCTAAGAAAAATGCAATAAAAATGGAATATTTTTACTTAATTATTATTATTTAAAATTATACAATACATTGAATAAATACGACATTAAAACGAGTTCCGAGAATAACAAGTCGGAGTAATATGACCAGAGTATCAATTATAGAGATATGTTAAAAACAGTTATGCGACCAAATAAAAAGTAACTCACTATGAAATGCAAGAAATTTCGGAAATTTTATTACATTTGCACAATGAGTTCTTTAATTTTCGAATCAAATAATAAAATTATTGATGAAATACAAAATGACTCACTTTTCAATTTAAATTGTATATTAGATTTATACGATAATTAATTCTTACTATTAGTCCAAAGTTTTTTATTCGAAAACTCTAGCGCTAAACACAATTAAAGCTTCAATATTAATCTTATTTTATTTATTTCAGTAAAAATTTGTGAAAATATGGTACTATTGCATTGTTTTCTATTAATTTTTAAGTTTAATTTGAGATAAAATATATAGAGCTATCGGTTCAATACTGTGCTGTGTGTGTCCAGTTTTTTCACAGAATGTAACGAATCAATTAGAATTGAATATATCTTAAAAACGGAGCTTTCTATTCATTTCTATTATTTGTTTCTAATTATAGATGAATAAGTAATAATAATTTCATTCGAATATAGTGAATAACTCGAAAAACATTATTTTATAACATTTAAATATCTTAGTTAAGGCACAGACTATTTTTATATTTTGTTATCGCGGATTATATTTGTATCTGTTATCACGATTTTATTCAGTTTCTATACAATTCTATTTTTAATACCATTTAAGTTGGTTTCCAGTTCCAGTTATATTAACCAAATTTATATTGTGTGCTTTACAGCTGTATTATTCAAACTTTTTACTATCTTTCGCATACTTATCTTCTCATTTCAAGAAATTGCTTACACTATTACATATTATATATAATGTGTATGCATTTATACGGTACAACTGGAATTTACGATAGAATAATACTGAAGGCAGGGATTAAAAAAATCTAAAACAACTTTATATTAAAAATCTTGCTTACGTTATGTTTGATAGACTAATCCAAAAAAATTGATAAATATTTATCATTAAACAAATAAAAACTTTTGTTGGTCTATAGAGACACAAACTCACTTAAAATTTACATTTAATTTAAATTTTTCATTTTGATTTTAAAATATAAGAATAAACCATAGCTTAATAAATAAAATTTTAATGTATTAAGTGCTCTCTGATTCGGTTAAGAACGATAAAAAATCAACTATCAATGTTTATTTAAAATGGTTATGATTGTAAGTCTTATTATTTATGACATAAAATATAGAGATAACAAATTCTGTATGGATTTTCTTTGATATAGTAAATTTGCAGCGATAAGATTTAATTCTAAAGATTGCTTTTATAATTTTTTTAATAGAAAAGTAGGCTAAAATAAAAATTTTATTTGTTGAGTAATAATTTTATTTCCTTTTAATAATTGTTATTCGATTTAGGGTATGTAATGGGCCCTCGATTTTTCGGGCCTTGGCGAACCCCCGACACACTTTGTCGGGCTCGGGCTTTAAGTTAAGAAAATATTGTCGGGCAGGCTTTATGATTAAAAATATGAAGACCCGAAAATTTTGATTTTGGAAGAGAATATTCTAAACAAACAATATTTTAGCATTAATAACTGTAAAATTTGCAGAATTCTATTTATTATAATCAAACTTTACAAAATAATTTGCATAAAATATTGTCATAATGGAGCGAAATAAATAGAAACTTAATTAAGTTATTTTTTGAGATTAAAAATAAATATTAAGGAAAATCGGGCCGGGTCGGGCTTGCTTGATTAAAGAGTTAACCGAACCGAGTAGTGAACTGAACATAAAGATGAACAGCTAAATTAAAAATGGCAAAGTTTAACAGTAGTAATTTTAATTAATTATTTATAGCAATTTAAGCTTTCAATAATAATAAATTAAGTTTACAAATTTATATTCAATGAGTAAAATATTTATTGAGAAAAATCATTCATTATTTGAGGAATTCTTTTGATGAAATCGATAAAATATTAACGTACTAATTTAAAAATACTTTTCAAGTTTTTGGCATTTAGAAAACATAGAAAGTTAAATCTATACCTTAAGTATTTTTATTAACATTAAAAATATAAACTAATATTATAATAGGTAATAATAATTATTAATAAACTTATTTTGAAAACTTTTTCATTTGCAAAAATTATTTGAGAAAATTCAGTTTTCGAATTAACATTTGAGCATTTAAAATATTATGTCACTTTCTTTGCTTAACCAATAATATATGCACAGAACTCTTTTATTACCGTATTTGTTAAAATTTTTGCATGTTTAATGTGCAATATTTTTAAATGTTCTGCAAATTTGTTTAAAATGCAATAAAGTGATAAACCATCGTTAAGTAGTTTTGTATATTACTAGGTCTTTAATTTTTTAATTTATTTCAAAAAATCAGTCAACCAATTTTAACCATTAACATACAATTACTTTACTTCAAATTTTATTACGAACATAAAAGCAAAACAAAAAATAACAATAATTGTAAAGTTAGAAGTTTTTCAAGAATTTTTTGCATTTTATTTTACTTGGTTTCGCTTTTTATAATAATTCAGTGATGCATTTATCGTTTTATAAAACAATCCCTAAGATTCAAAATACTTTCACAAACTTGAGTTGTTAAAAAATGCTTCCAATTTCTGCATTTATAGTTTTAAAAATAAGCAAAACCCTTAATTTTAAGCTAAAATGAATTTCTTACTGTATTAGACATTTATTAAGACAGTTATTATTGACGGACAAAGCTTTTGTCAATTCAAGGCCAAAATTCACTTACATTTTACCAGTACATAATATTATCTTCTTTGAATAACATTTGGAAAAATATTTCGCTGAAAAAATCGATTATACTAAGAGCTTTACAACAAAAAAATACCCATTTCCAGTTAAATTCGCGAATAAACATCCCCTTACAAAAAATATTAATATAAAATTATTTTTAGAAAAAATCACGTTAAAATTAATTGAAACTCTTAAAAATAAATCATTTCAGTATAATATTTAATGTTTTATACATGTCAATGGTTTTATTTTAGTTTATGCACATTTATTATTATATTCAATTCATTTTTGACTCTGTTTTAATATACTGGTAATGTGGTTAATAATTTTAAGCGTAGCATTGATCAACGATTTCGATCATATTTAAAGTAATATGAAATCAACCATAAATTTGATCATATCATATGTCCGTTTAGTTAGAATTTTATTCCATTATTTTAAAACCTATTTTAAAAATAAAAAATTTTACTTCGAGTTAAAATAATTTAATTAAAATAAGATAAATTATGTGAAAATATGAGAGCTTGATAATTTGTTCTAAAGTTGCCATTGTATTTAATTATAGCGCTCACGTATTTTCATTTAATTACAATCGCATGCTTACTATATTATCGCACGTAAAATCATTTTTCTTTTTTTGTTCTGAAGTTTTCATTCATTAAATTTAATGGAATTGTCTTGTTATGCAACGCGTAAGATCGAGATAAACAAAACAAAAAAAATAATAAAAGTTTGAAGAGAGTATTTTTCCTATTTGAACGTTTCAAGGCCTTAAACCTAAAAATTCCCTTCTAATCAGATGTTCTTCAGCGTAAAATAAACTGACCCATAAAAAATTCGCAAATATTGACAAAAGTTTTAGTCAAATATTGATATAACTAAAAAATGATTTTTCTTTTTGTCGAAAAATTTACTTAATCACGTATTGCGGATGTTTTTTACGCTTTTTATGAAACCAAATTTTCGAATAAATTACAAAACCACATACAAACATATATAAATTTAATTAAGAAGGTAACTTTAATATTTTGATTTTCTAAAAATATTTACTTATCCGAGAAAAAAGCTATTTTATATATACATATATTTTTAATAAGATAAAAATTAAAAATTAAAATCATTGCATAATTTTCAAGGTTATCGTTACGTCGGTTGTGCTAAACTGATGATGTGATGACAAAACTGATCCTATAGAGATGTATCGTACTCTAACTTTTCTGCTAAGCTATGCTTTCACTCATTGTTAGTTCAATGTGATCATTAGAAGTTTAAGTTTTGTTAGTAAACATTTCAGCAACGATTTCAAGATCTACTCTTCTCGTGTTTATATCATATTTAACGAAAAAAACTTTTCATTAAAGCATTTTAAAAATAATTTTAAGAGTTTATTTAATAAGAGCTAATTATTCGCAATGAATTTGTTGTGAAATAAAAATAAGTTTTTTTGCCGAAAGAAAAGGTTGTTATTAAACTTTTTGGATAAATGGATCAAGAATTCATTAATTGCCAAAATAAATATAATAATCAAAAAATTAATTGTAATTATTATGAATTTAAAAAACATATGTAAAGAAAAAATAATGCGTTGTATTAAATTTTTTAATTATTTGCTAATAAAAAGATACCGGAGTTTGTGAACCTGTTTGGGATGGCGTTTATTGCTGGACGCAAACTAACGCAAACACAACCACACAAATCCGATGCAGCGATATTTTTGCGGTGGCTTTGGGTCACAGTGACTCTTCTGCGTCGTCCGATGGTTATTACGCGTACAGACGATGCAACGAATTGAGTCAATGGGATTGGAATAATTGGACGAATTACACCGAATGTCTCACGTTATTGGCATTACAGGTTTACAATATTTTTGATTACTGATTATGTTAATTAGGTTTTATGTAATGCTAGCATAATTAAGTTACTATGAATCGGTTTATCAGTTTATAGCAAATATCTGTTTACAATAACCAATTTTGCATTGCGAAACAATTATTTGGCTAATTTAAAATTCCTAGTATCTTAGCGTAATTTTTTATGGTTATGTATAAATATTATTAATAAAGAGCCAGAAAACATTTAAGCCTTTTTTGAGACTTTCGTCTTTGAATGTTAGATTTAATTTGTGAGATTATTAATTAAATGACAATATCTAATCAAATAGCAGTCACTCTATTACAATAGTGCATGACTAAGCTAATGACTGAAAAATTATTAGATAAATCTGGAATGATATTGCAAGGTTTTTAGCAATTTTATAACAATTAATTAAATTACTTTTACCCATACCTCTAGAGGTCAAAATGTGGGAATTTGTATTTGTATTTTTGTATTTTTGTATTTTTTGGAAATTATATTTTTTGATATGTGTTAGTGAATTAAATGATGTAAATTTGTTGTTAGCTTATGGGTATACTAACTATAAAATTATATTGTTAAACTGATAAATAATTGAAAACAAATCGCATAGGAAAATTTTGTGTGAACTAAATTAGGAATAAAATTCTATAAATTTGAAGTATTTCTAAATGCCTTGTTTTAGGTTCAAGGATATTGAATTTGATTTGAGTTTTTTGTCGTATATTAGGATACTTATGATTAGAGGTGGGATATTTTGTTAAAACTAAAATCTTGAAACAACAAAATTTACCAGAAAATTGTTTTAACAACAAAATATACAAAAAATGCACTTTATTAACAAAAAAGTACATTATTTTAAAAAATTTTAATTTTGTTTGATAATATCAAAAAGTCAAAATTTTTATGAAAATTGAAAATATCTTTTGTCAAAATTAATGAATTTTTGGAGTCCCTTAAAAATTTAGATAAAAAAATTTGAAAATTTTAACACAATTTTGAAAATAGCTGATAAAATATTCTTTCGTACGGACTGAATGTATATTATAAAGTTTGAAAATTTTCTGTTTCAACAAAATTCTAAATTTTTATAACAAAATAACAACAAAAAATCTTGAATCGTTTTAACAAAATATCCCACCTCTACTTATGATAAACAACTGACCTGACAAGCTTGATATCAATTATTCTCTAAGGCATTCAGTATAGTGCATACATCTATTCCCCAACCAAACTATTTGCAGAATCCTTATCCAACATCATTTTTATTCCAATTGATTTTATGTACCATATATTTTCTTATTATTTTAGAAAAGATTATTTATCTGAATGTCCGTGTGCTTTCAGGTGACTTATATTCGTCTATTTTACCCGATAATATATTTAATAAATAAATCTTAGCTAATATTATGTATTCATTGATTTCCAAGGACCTAATGTTTCTAAATTTATCACGTTTTAATCTCTAATAAGTATCCAAAATATATATTTAGGATTATATATAAGATAACTTATAAAAGACGTAAGACTTATTAATTTATGACGTTAGTTCAGTCATACGTAAAAAATTTGTTTTTTTAGAATCTGCTTTCGGTTTAATTTAATAATAATTGAATTATTGTGGGCATTATTGCATTAGATAGAGTGAAAATGGTCACAACTTAAAAATAAGAGCATAATTATTTATAGTGACAGCAATTCTTAATTGAATAAAATGTGGCAGTTCTGGCACATTAAACATAGTCGGCGTGTGTTCAATGTAATGTTTTTTATTTTATTAATGATATTAATAAGTAGGGTATGAATAATTAGGTATTAAATATGTTTAAATTGGACACACTTGTTAAAATATTTTTATAAAGCATTTTTGAACGTTTATCATCTAAAAGTTTATTTTTCTACAGTAATTTAAGAAATAATTACTTAAGGAAATAGTAAACAAATAATTTCTATTTTAAGCTTTTAAGATATGAAAAGTTGGAAGGATAGTGATTTTTTATTATCATACATAAAATGTTGGAAACAACAATATCACGGGTATTTTAAAAGTAGAAACAAAATTTTATATTTTCAAATAAAGATTCAATTCGAACTTAAATGATATGTTTTTGGAAGAATAGACAGATAGAATGGAATGGTTAAAATTTGCGGATTAGGAGTTATTTTACTTTTATCGTAAATTTTGCACGAGCTTTAAAATAATAAAGCTGACAATTCTATATAGCTTTTTGCCATAATTTATATATTTTTTCATAAATTTTGATAAAACAGTACTAAAAATACTTATTTCTGTTTTGTAACTGTGAAAATGTTATTTATAATTCATTAGTTGCAAAATAATGCACAATGACTTAATTTTTAAACATTACTTTTAATACACATACATAACCCTTAAAATTTATTCATTGCTATAAATTAAAAGCTAATATTAGGGTGGGTTGAGTTCCTTAAATGTCTAACGCGTAATATAAAACTGAATTTCATTTTTAGACTAATTTATAAAATGCATTACAGTTTTTATTTACAATGTGTTTGTGGTAAAACAATTAAGTTTTTGATAATATCTAACATTACGTTAATTACAAGCTATTTTAATCTCTATTATGTAGTATTCCTCGATATTAAAATAAAGGAATAATTACTAATAATAGATTGCATTATCAAATTTAAAGACACACCTTTGCGAACTTGTTTTCTAAATAAGTTTTGAAATATTATAGTCTTTAAAAATAGATTATTCCAACAAATAATATTTTAATAAAAACGTTTTTAAAATAATGATTAAAATTCAAAGCATAAAATTTTCGAAATATCTATTAAATTAGAAATATCTTTAAAATCTCTATTTTTCTTGGATAGGAAAATATTCGTCAATCTCTAGGCATCAATGAAGTGCTAAGTTATTTGGTTCTAACTTTTTCTGGAGTTTCATTAATATGTCTTACAATCGCATTAATCATCTTTACATGCTTCAAGTAATGAAAAAGAAATGGCTTTAATACCAAACTATGATAACTAAAATAACATTTGAAAAATTATTCACACTTGAATGCACTTTCTGGTAGAATGCACTTTCATCAGCGTAATGACTATCTGTCGGCAAATTTAAGAGTTTATAAGAGGTCAGTGGTAACACTTGACCGTTTCAGACAATGGATAAAATATAAGCAAAACTACCAGAAAGTGAATTCTAGTAAGAATGCGTTTTGAAAAAGTTAATACTTCTAGTAAACTCAAGAACTAAAAATAATATATTAAAATAATAATTTAAAAATTTCTATAATAGGAAACTTCATTGCACTCGTATTAAAGTTCATAAAAATCTTTGTTTCGCTCTATTACTGCACTCCTGTTTTTTAATAACAATGTCATCGCCAGTGTTGATTAGAAACTCATCTTTACCTTACATCGTATGTAGAATTTTTTTATTGCATGTTCTAAAAATTAAAAATTAGTATAAAACTGGTTGGAGATTAGAGATGCTAAAATAAAAATTCCATCAATAAATAAATATATTTTAAATTTAAATTTTCAAAAAAAAACTTTTACCATATTATTTTTATTATCTCAAAATAATAGTCAACTCTAAGCGAAATAAAAATGATCGCATGTGAGCTTTTTTCGACCATAAACTAAAATCAATATATTTATTTAAATTATAGGACTGGTTGTGTAAAAGCTTAAAATCATTAAACATCTACTCATCGATGGCTACAATATATTGGATGTTTATCGAAGGTTTACTACTTCATAATCGTCTATATGTTTCGCCATTTCAGTCGAGCCTAAAATCTCACTTTATATTCTACTATATAATTGGATGGATTTTCCCCGCAGTTTGCGTCACAATATGGAGCTTAATTTTAGAGTTTGGCGGAGCATTTCAAAACAAGCCGTGTTGGCAGGGATATGGTCAGTCAAAGACCATTTTTATTATCACTGCGCCAATGATGCTGGCGCTAGTGATCAACACTGGTTTTCTTTTCAATATAATTCGAATTTTATTTATTAAACTAAAACACGACCAAACATCAAATCAAGTGAGAACTGTTAATCGAATGAAAATAAATCAGGCAACTATTAAGTCTATAAAGGCGGCTGTTTTTCTCATACCATTACTCGGTAACAATTTATTGATCGTTTTATTTTCAATTATTTTAAGATTTGTTAATTATATATTGAAATAAAAAAACTAAATTCTAACATAGGTTTGGAACACTTATTATTTTGCATAAACCCTTCGACATTAAATGCTGAATTGGAAAGCGCTTATATCATATTTAATGGCTTAATCCAATCAGTTCAAGGCTTTATTGTCTCCATTCTATATTGCTTTGCCAATAATGAAGTAAGTTTTTAATAAATAATTTTTGATGGCATGCACACAATTTTTATAATGAATAGATGTTTAAAGTAATTTATCCGGTATTTGATAGGTTCAAGAAGCTATTAAAAAATGTTGGTACGATCGTCGTAACAGTGCATCGCTTTCGAGTCAACACATCAACAAAAAGAAAAGACCGAGCACTGAATCGTACATTTCTCGCAGTTGTAGTAATGGGAAAATTGTGTCCATTGTATCCGAACAACAATTAACTTTACTCGAATCAAATAACGTTCAACGAGTCATTTAACTTATACTGTATATCATAGTTATATAACGTTATTGATTTTATACAAGTTTAAACTATTTATTTAATTAAAAGTTTTCATTAAAACATTTTATCGATTAATAATTTATTTTTCCCGATAATGAAATAATTCGATGTAATTGTGATTAAAATTTTAATTTATTTGTATTATATATCAACATAT
Source organism: Phthiracarus crinitus (assembly GCA_034698025.1). Lineage (NCBI taxonomy): Eukaryota > Metazoa > Arthropoda > Arachnida > Sarcoptiformes > Phthiracaridae > Phthiracarus > Phthiracarus crinitus. Next base: position 308 of record JAQGAW010004346.1, on the reverse strand, counting down.
ACCTTATAAATTGACGAATAAATGGATTGTTATTTTAGATAAATTTACATATTTGAAAATTTATTGTTCAATTTTAGGGCCGAACACCAAAATATTGTCGCTTAAATTCGATGAGTTAACCCAGTGGTTTTCAAACTTTTCCTTCCGCGACCCAAAAAGTCAAAAAAATTTCTTCTGCGACCCATATTTATTTGCTTTTCAAAAAATAAAGAAATATTTTTCTCATTTCTTATTATTAATGATGAGAATAAGCTCATTTATTCTGAACTTAAGCTTCAATTAGTTGAGCTTAGCTTTAAATCTGGAAT
>JAQGAW010004345.1:0-11039 GCA_034698025.1 Phthiracarus crinitus | reverse complement strand
ATCTCAGTGATGGCTCCGTTATCTCTAATCCAATCACCAATACTTCCATTTTCAGCCAATTCCATAATCATATATATAGGAATTTTTGCTTTAAGAAATTTTGGATTAAGAAACGCACGAGAGTTAAACAATTGCATACCGTATTAAACATAACATACGTTCAAATAATACATAACTTTTTTACATTCATTAAGAAACTTTATCGCATTAAGAAATTTTTTCGGTTTACGAGACTGTAAATAATACAGTAATAATTAATTACATATGATATATGCCGCTCACTGTGTTGTGTATTGATGTTTGCTTTTACGTTATCATTTCAATTCATTAATTTCTCTTTTTAATTCAATAAAATCAATAAAAATTAATAAAAAAACATTATTTTAACGATTAATCTTAGTTTCAGGTATCGCTTTACGTGTTGAGACCGAAATAATGCCGAAAAACACGGTAAGATAGGGTTTGGTAATGATTTTGTGTGAATTAATTTTATGTATTCTACCGATTAGTTAGTGATTTAGTTTGCTATGCGTTAAAAACATATTTAAAACCAATATATTTAATATATTAAGCAATGCATGTAAACGTTTAACGCATTTAACGATTAGCTTCAGTCAAATGACTGATATATCACCGAAATGTTGGCAACAGTTCGCTGATAATAATGTTTTTGCTACCAATGAATAAAAATGCTTATCACTAATCACAACATTGCTCTCATTTGATCCAAATTTTTAATGGTAGTTACCGGGGAGGTAGTTATCCTGATGATAGCTACCGGGACGGTGACTACCGGGGGGAGTTTTGGGGAGACACTTACCGGGGAGGTAATAGTTGGGGGACCCTTACCGGGGAGGTAGTAGTGGGGGACCCTTACCTGGGAGGTAGTAGTTGGGGGACCCTTACCGGGAAGGTAGTAGTTGGGGGACCCTTACCGGGGAGGTAGTAGTGGGGGACCCTTACCGCGAAAGTAGTAGTGGGGGACTCTTACCTGGGAGGTAGTAGTTGGGGGACCCTTACCGGGAAGGTAGTAGTTGGGGTACCCTTACCGGGGAGGTAGTAGTGGGGGACCCTTTCCGGGAAGGTTGTATTGGGGGACCCTCACCTGGGAGGTAGTAGTTGGGGGACCCTTACCGGGGAGGTAGTAGTGGGGGACCCTTACCGGGGAGTTAGTAGTGGGGAGACCCTTTCCGGGCAGTTAGTAGTTGGGGGACCTTTATCGGGATTGTAGTATATTGTAACATACTAATATAATAATTTTATAATTAGAATAAAGATAAATCATATAAACGGACTAACTACCGCGTTGAAAATGCTAATATGCTAGCAGCTATTAAAGAAGCTGAAGACGCTCAAAAGGTTGGCCAAATTAACATCGCTGAAATTGCTCGAGTTGATAAAGTGTCACTTTGGCGTCGAGTGCGCGGTATTGTGAGAACTGACGCTGTTGTTGGTACGAGACCACATTTAAATGCATTTGAAGATCAACAATTAGTTCGATTTGTAGAAGTTATGGCAAAAGGTGGATTTGGTTTCACACCTAAAACACTTCGAGAGTAATAATTAAAATTTATATATATACCTTTTAATACAAATATATATTATATTAGATTCGTTGAAAAATTTATGAGCAAAAAGAACTGTAACGTTGGTCCGTCTAACTCATGGGTGAGCCGGTTCTTAACAAATCACCCTGAGCTTTCAAAGCGAATTGTGAAAAATTTATCAATTCATCGGTTGGAATCAATGAATCGAGAAAATTTAATCGATTTTTATGGTTTATTAACCCCATTGTTTAATTTCCATGTTCCACCTAATGTCATATTTAATGCCGATGAAGCCGGTTTTTGTTTAACCCCTAAGGAAGGCTGCTTAATTGCTCCACGTGGCATCAAATCCGTTTTTCAAACAGTACCATCTGACGGTTATCGATATATTACTGTTCACTTTTGTGGTAATGCTATTGGTCAATTAATTTCACCTTTGATAATATACAAAGGGAAAAAACAAAATGAAAAATGGCAAACTTGGACTGGTGCTAAATATGCAAACACAGATAATGGTTGGATGACTAAAGAGGTGTTTGCATATTGGATTGAAAATATCTTTTATCCCGAAGCCATAAAGTTTAAACCATCTAATTATAATGGACCACTTTATCTTATATTTGACGGACACTCAACTCATACCAATGTTGCTGTTGTTGATGTTGCAACGCGTTTAAATATTACACTCGTAAAATTACCTTCTCACAGCACACATATTTTGCAACGTATGTTTAAAAACTTAAATATATATTTTATATATAATTCTTTTAAAAAATTTATATTATAGCCCTTGATGTAGCCTTTTTTGGACCTCTTAAAACATTATGGTTTAATGTTTTGAACAATTGGAATCAATCGTACAATTGTCCTGTTAAGAACACTCATTTCCCAATTCTTTTGGAAGAAATCTTTGTTCAAATTAAATCAACTTGGCTTCAGAATGGATTTAAAGCTACTGGTATATTTCCATTGAATAATAACGCAATACCAGATTCAAAATTAACACCAGCCAAACCGTGGAACTCTAACGGTTGGAGATGGTTTGATGAGTCCCAGTCAGTTGTGCTAAAGCTAAAAGAGTATAATCCGCCTGCATCAACATCAGTTTTGGAATCAGTTTGCTTGGACCATATAATAAATGTTTTAGAACCACAGCCAATACCACAGCTCCTTACTACAACAATAACACGTGTTCCATGTATATAATTTTTTATAAATTTCATTATAAATATTAATATTAATGTTTTGTTTAAAGCTCAAGAGGAGCGATTAAGACGTGGCAGTCGTTTAGCAGCTGTTTTGAATGAATGCGAAAACTCAACTGTTACAAAAGGCGTGGACACAACAACAATCAATTTGAAAAATTTAAAACTTGAAGCACCTCAAACATCACAAATTTCTTTATTATATAAAGAACAATGTATTGTTTGCAATACAAACAAACCCGGTGCTGATTGGATATGCTGCTCATTACCAATATGCGAGCAATGGCTACATGTCGAATGTGTTCCTGAGGTTAAGGATAAAACAAACTTGGAAGTATGTAATTTGTATAAATTCAATATTTGTATTTAAACCTAAACATTACATTTAGATTTCAAATTACGATTGGTTTTGTCCAATATGCCATGTTTGTCGCATAAATGCAGTCGAAGATTACAAAAAAACATTGTAGTTGAAGAGTACTAACATCATACTCCAAAACGGCCCTTTTGAGGGCCACCATATTGTGAAAAGGTTTAGATGTATATAGTGTTTTCCATTAAGTATTGATATTATCCTTTATATATGTATTAATTGCCTAATCCTTTCAATTTTCTTAGGTTTTTTCTTCGTTTGGTCATCACACTTTAGGATTGATGCGAAGGTAAAACCGAATTACTATATTAAAATTAATTTAATTTTTGTTTATCTTAATGCAGTCATGATGTCCGCTTATTAGTGGTCGTGGTTATTACTCAACCGATGTTTGATGATCGATCGCGATGTTGGTTTAAAGTTCAAGTAGACGTGCGCTTATTTATCCTGCGGCATTACATGCCCAGGATTGGTGTTATGTCGGTCGGAGGTTAGCCTCCTTTTTTAACATTAACAAAAGGAAAAATGGGGGGAGGCCCTTTTCGCTTCTCTCTCTCCCCCCATTTATGAGGGAGGTGAGGCATGGCACCACAGTGACAGGGTCCATGTCCCGGTGCTGGGTAGGAAAAAACAAAATAATAAAAAAAATAATTTAGTTTTTTCCGAGCTGATGTCACTTTCTTCATTTAAATAATTATTTAAATTAATAAATAAAATATATGAAGAACATATTATACTTAATTTATATAATATATATTTTTGTAAATTTTTGTCCAAATTGTTATTTATTTATTATAGTTTAATATATTTAAATATAGATGTTTTTGTCAACCTAAAATTAAACAAACAAATTTCAAACCTTAAATGCAAACAAAATAAAAATAGTTAATTTATATTTATAGGTAAATGTTAATTTATCATTTTATACCATACGGGATGCACTAGTAATAATATAATAAAAACAATGTAATGTTACTCACGCTATCGAATTAAAATTGTTTCTAATGTTGATCCAAACTGTCGGATGAAAATGAGTTGAAATGATTTTCTCATTTCAGTTCTTAATCGGTTTATATCCTTTTTTCCAGTGTATGAAAACCATTAAGATATAAATAATATATTCGTAAGTAAAGTTCATAATAGAAAATTTATAAAATGATAGTATAGATATTAAATTTTAAACACAAAAAGCTTTATTTTTTGAATAATCTTTTAAGGTAAATAAAACGATAATTTAGATTATTATAATAAAACTATTATTTTGATGATTTTAAAGTTTAATTCAAAATAAAATTATGTCATATTAAATATATCCATATTAAACTGTCTTAACTTTGTTTAATATTAGTTTTATAACTTACAGACAGTGAATGATTTAAACTCTATTAAATCGAAAGCTTTCGTAACAGCTCTCTGTTTCATAAACGTATTCGATTGATAATTTAACAGAGAGCTGTTACGAAAGATTTCGATTTAATTGAGTTTAAATCATTCACTGTCTGTAAGTTATAAAACTAATATTAAACAAAATTATGTCAATTTTTATAGCCTAGATAGCATCTTTTAAATGATTATTATAGTAGATGTCAAATATAAACATTTTCCATGAATTATAGTAAATTATACGAAATTTATTATATTTATTAAATCAATTTGTTTAAATACCAATCAATCTTTTAAACAACACACGAGAATTAACCCACTTTTTACGATATCAATTAAAATAATTTAATATTAATAAATTTAAAAATTTTTCGAAAAACTAAATATTTCATCGAAATGCGTCATTAAAAAACTGATTTGAAATTTAGTCATAAGAATTCAACATAAAAAACATGATTAAATAAATAAATAAGCAACAGATGATTTGCCTGTTTTTACAATATTATTTCTTATTCAGATAATAAACAAAAGTTTTTATTTGCACCATTGATTAAAAATATATAAAACGTTAGACAATATTTTTCATAATTAACTATAAAATAGGATTTTATTTATAATTGATTTCATAATGCATTTGTTGGTTATTTGTTCAGATCATAGTTTTGTATAATTGAAAATGGCCTCTATTTATACCCTTTCGACGTAAATAAAATGTGCAACAGTTTTTGAAAGAGTTTTGTAAAATTGTGAGAAAATAATTGTCCTTTCAATTATAAAATTCTACACATGGCTAATGTGTCAAACATCTAATATTAAAATAGTGAGATTAGAAATGATCAGATGATTATATTATAAATTACTAAACACAATATAAGTCAGTGGTTTTCAAACTTTTTCCTTCAGCGACCCAAATTTTCTAATAAAAACCTTCTTCGACACAAATTCTTTTGTATTTCAAAACATTGTGTGCATATAATTTCCTAATATTTGGAATTTGATTGCCAAAACTCCTATTACTATGTTTATTGATACAAAATAGAAAGATCTTAATGTTGAATAATTTTCATTTTCTATAGATTATTAGGCAACAAATATTAATGTTATTATTGGCGACGATATTTTGAGTCGCGAACCATAGTTTAGGAACCTCTGATCTATGTTTTATTGATAAAAAGTTTTTCATGGTATTATTCTCGGATTAAAAAGCACATTTAGATTTTATTTTCATTTATAAGCAGTAAATACTTTAATTTATTTAGTTAACCTTTAAAGCCTTATTGACACATTGTTGTACTTCAATGAGTGAGTCGAGAATTTTTGATAAGAGGACAATAAAAAACATTGAGACGCTTATAATAAGTAGGGCTAGAGATATCCGGGACTGAAAAGTGAATAAACTGATAGGGCTAAAGATAACCGGGACTAAAAAGTGAATAAACTGAGGGAAATCGGGAACAAAAAAACGTTTAAATAAAAGAACAATACCATGTAAAACTTTTTATAAATAAAACTAAGATCAGAGTTCCCTATACTATGCTTCACCTCTCAAAACAAGGTCGCCAATAATAAAAATTGAGTCGCAAACATTTTTAATTTTAACATTATTTTCTGTTGCCTAATAATCTATAGAAAAAGTAATTTATTCAACATTAGATCTTTCTATTTTATGTGAATAAAACATAGTGATAGGAATATGATTCTAATTTACATTGTTTTGGCAATCAAATTCTAAATATTAGGAAATTATATGCACACAATTTCGTTTATTTTTTTAAATACACGTGACTTTGTTGTACGCTAAACACCCAACTCACGCGATATGTTTTCTCTATTATTCACATGCTTTATCTGTTACTCACATGTGATATGTATTATATGTTTTATTTTAAACACTTAATATTGTTTTTACATTTGATAATCACGTTTGCATTTGTATTAAAGAATTAGTAGCTTTTTACTCACACGACTGATAAGTCGCAAATTTGTAATGAATATTTTGTAACTCAATTGCTATAAAAATAAATATTTTAATCACACGAAACAAGTGTTAATTTTATTTAATTATTTTTAATTTGATTTAATCACGAAACAAGTGATCATCAGTTCATTACACAGTTCATATAACACTTACATAGTCTGTATCTGTTGGTATCATATTTGTTGGATGCAAAGCCATAAATATTCCTAAATTTTATGATCAAAACATATTATTAAATAATTTATCTTATAATCTCTTAATAAACGGTTACCTCTTTCGTAAGACATCGAAGGATACCATTTATCATAATCTAAAGATATTAAAATATCAGCCAATATATATTCAGAATTAATAAGACTTATGTTATGTTTAGTTTCGTTATATTTTGGATCAAACAAGCTAAAATATGTGTGACAATAATCAGGAATTCCATAAGCTTTAACAGAGTTATATATAATACTGGTAACATAATTGCTATTGTATTCGCATGGTATCCATCCTTCAGTATTATCCGTTTTATTAACCATTAAACATGTCGTTTTCAATGCCGAATCGCTGTCATTGAATATACTGTTTATACTTTCACCGCTTTTCAAATACTCGTTGATAATTTGTAAATGGCGATTTGCATCAAATTTGCTTTTAACTCTATCTTCATCCGTAATATTGACTATTGATTTATTGATCGATTCTGGATCGTCAAATATAATATTACCATTAAGCCAATCTTTGCACTCATCCAACTTTTCAATTGATAGTGATAAACAAATCTTTTTAAAATCGATAGGCACGGGTGAGCATATAGTTATCGCTGGCATTGTTAGATACTTTGGATTTAAATTGTTGTTTGTTATCAATGTTTTATAAGCAAAATAATCTTTTGTCTGGTCTACAACTTGCGTTAAATATAGTATTAAACAAACGACGACAATAGTGAATTTTAATCTTTTTACATTATTTGGTGATAGAATTTTTGTGTAATAAACTTTATTACCATTAACTTCATTATTTACCAAATCTGCCATATTATTTATTAAATAGTTTTATTGTAATTATAATTAAACACTTTATCATTTCAGTTCTTATAAATGTTTAAGCATTAAAATTAAAATAAAATTAAATTCGTAATAACTTATACTATATCTCGATTAATTGAAGAAATGTCTTGCGAATTGGTTTCATGAGCTAATATATGAAAATTTCAAGGATATAATTGTAATTATTCAACAATCTAATCATAATTACAGTAATTGATCTTATATAATAAATTACTTGAATTTTTAAAGAGTAAATTTCTAAATATCTTAAGGTTATTTTTCATAACACAAATTCTCTTGTGATTTCCATTAATTTTTGACAAATTATTAAAATTTTAATAATAAGAAAAATATTAATTATAGCAATTTATTTTATTATCCAAACAAATTTTTTAGAGATAAGAGTTATTGAGCGAAAAACGTGAATGATTCACAATAAACAATATTGCATTATTAATATAAATTTATCATATTATTTCTTGAATGGTATTATTCATAGTTATACTAGGGGGTGCTAGCCGGGGGTTGACCCCTCCTAGAAATTTGGAAAACACACCCACCCAAAAATTGAGAAATTCAAGTAAGAAAAAAATTGAAAATTTTGATAAATTTTTTTCCTAATTAAAAAAATTGCGCATCAAAACAGATAAATTTTTGTGACCCCTTTAAATTTTTGTCAAAATTTAAAAAAATTATCGTTTAAATTCGTCGAGTTTTTCGAGGGGGCGTGGTTTAGGCTTCTGTCTAGAAAAAATTTGAAAAGAAAATTTTTGAAAAAATTTTGGTCCGAAGGCCAAAAAAATTATCGTTTAAATCTGATGAGCTTTTGAATCCCCATCTAAAAATTGAGATTTCCAGAACCTGACCCCCCTAGAGGTATCACCTTGTGTATCTATAGTTTTATTTTAATTTAATGAAACAGTTTATTACTAGAGCCTCAAATTGATTTTTTTTATTTCTTAAGCTATAATTCTCTGTTTGTTTGCACGTGAATCACTTAAAATAGAGCCGTTTAAACTCCATTTATTATTGCTATTTTTGCAATATTTAATGATTATTGCTATAATCGGTATAATGGCTATAATGCTTAATTAATTGAAATTTGCCCAAAAATAGAAAAATTGTCGTTTAAATCTGATGTTTTTTCGAATCAAGAAAATTTCATTAACAAAATATTTACTTTATAAAATTTTCAAAATTTCTTTTCTAAATAATACTTATTCATTGAATTATTGGAAATTCCTATTTAAAATAAATGCTATTTTTAATGCTATTTTGGTCAATTTTTAGTGCTATTTATAGCGCTAATTAGAAATGTAATAAATGCTATTCTTTTGAGGCTCAATTTATTACATAAGTAGATGTATATATTTTACCATTAAAATTGCCATTAATTAAATTTCGTAAAAAATGATATTATATTATATTGATTTACATAATAATTGTCATACAAATTTCTCTTTATGTGTTTGTGTATGAACAAGTCAAGGATTTAATTTTAATTATTCTAATCATTTTCAACAATTCAATCATAATTACAGTAAATAATATTTTATGCAATAAGAGTTATTACTTTATAAATATCATATAATATTTAAATTTTTTAAAGAATAAATTTCTATATACCTGAAGGTTATTTTTTCTATCAAACACAATATCTCTTGTGGTTTCCATAAATTTTTCACAAATTATTAATTAAAATCTCTTCAATATAAGTGAAAATAAAATTTTTCTATTTGTATTTAAATTATTATTTATTTTTATAGCCAGGAGGCTATTTTGTTTTCTTTCTGACAAAAACTACATTCAGTATTCCTTTTACGTTATGAACTGTAAAATACGAAACCTTCAAAATTAAAACGTAAAAAAATTGCTAATATAGAAAAATATTTAGCAATTTTAGAATGAGATTTTTAAATAATTTTAAACTTTTTGATATTTTGAAAGTTTTTATATAGTTATTTCGTGAGATAATTATTAATGGTTGAAACTAATGGATTGAGCGTCGATGGGGTGTTTAGCGTCCGTAACACTTACAGCTTTCTGTTAAATAAATAATATTTTAACGAAAAATATTTTCTTTTTATTCAGAGAAAAAACGTGTTGCTATTGAGAGAAATTTAAGTAATCATTTTGAGGATATTTATAGAATTATGCTTCTGGATATCAATTCGAAAAAGATCTTCAATATAGTATTTGTTATACTATACAGTATCTAATATTTTGAGTACGAAATAAAAATGGGATAATACTTGAGAATTGAGAGATTTTTTTAAGAGAAGAACCAAATATTATAAAGTTGTGTTATCGTATAAATAATATAAAAACAGAATAATTTTTGTACTCTTTTGAAATCATAACGAAAAGAGAAAACACTAGCGTTTATAGTTTTTATTGATCGCAATGCGCATAAACACAAAAGTATTTCCATTAACAAACACTTGGGTTATATCATATCAGTATATAAAAGTCGTATACCTTGAACATTTCGCAGCACAACAGACAATTTGCTCTCAATTAGACTAGTAAACTGGTCCCCGATTTGTCGGGCCGATCCTAGTTTGGGCCTAATAATAAAAAACTCGGGCCGAGTCGGGCTTTGAAGTTTCCTTGATTTTTATATAATATTCTTATTTTATATATTTCAGAAATTTAAAATATTTAAAAAGATACATTTTCATTTAATAATTGTTATATTAATAAAACAGATAACAAAAACTCATCATAACCCTGTAAAAGCGGATAATATATTGTTTTTAAGGTCATTTTTATGTGTAATTGATTAAATCAGGTCCAATAGGGCAATGCTTTTGACTTTTTGGATTAATCGGGCTCGGGACGGGCCCAACCTTAAATATTCGGGCTTCTGTCGGGCTCTGGCCTTAAAATTTTAAAGGTTTACTACTCTACTCTCAATAAAATTTTTTATTATTCTATATTACTGCTTATTTTATATTTCATATCAATAATAGCATCAAATATGCCACAGCAACCCATATCACAAGTTCCAAGTTTAGGATCACTTGTTTCAAGTTTAGATTGAAATCAAAATGCGATTCTTCACAGTCGTATAGTAGTGTTAGGTTCTGCTAAAGATAAAATTTTGTTAAAAATTAATAAACTTGCGAATTAAATCTGTAGTGTTTGTTGATGTTTTTGCGCAGAAACTAATCATTATTTTCTATAAAAACGAAACTTTGCTTAATTTGACACTCACTATTGTAATGATTATTATCTCGTATTTAATTCGCCATTAAATTAATTTATATTTTATTCGATTTCAATCCATTCATATTAATAATAGCGCTAATAATAATAATACAGTAATATTCGAATCAAACAAATAATAAATTATAATTAATAAATCGTTATAATGAGTGCCAAAATGGCGTTAAACTAGATTTAAGTTCACATATATTTTAGAATAATGTTAACTGTTTTAACTAAAGATGCTAATGGTTTGGGTTGTAATGGTTAAACCATGGTTTTAACCATTGGTTCGTGGTTTGGTTCGGA
>JAQGAW010004344.1:0-11042 GCA_034698025.1 Phthiracarus crinitus | reverse complement strand
TATTCCGAGTTCTCGAGCATTCCAAGGGACCATTCAAGGATAATCCGATTACTGACTCATACGTACGCGTTGAATTTTAACATCGTGGCAGTCCACACGTGCATTGTCTGCTATGGGTGAAAGACACACCCATTTTAAAAAAATGTGAAAATAATCAACAATGTATAGATTTTATTGACAAATACATAACTGTTAATAGTACTTATATGCTGGAAAACTCATTTTTATAAAAGCAATTTTAAAATCAATTTTGCGTTATTAAAATTCAAATCCTTTTACAATATCAGAGAGTGTTATATAATGAATTGGTAAAATTACTGCAATTAAAAATTTTCTTGTAAGAATTCTTTAGAATTAATTAATACAATTTAAAAGTGAGGGACACATAAACGACCTCTCGTGCCATTTAATTCCTTTCATATCTAATTAGTTAAAACTTTGTCTTTTCATTAATTAATTGTTAGTCATAACTAACGTTGTTTTTAACTTTTAAAAGATTTTATGTATTAACGCTTCACTTGTATTCATAATTTGAAGCGAATAAGTCGCATATAATAAATAAGTTTTAAACAAATCTCTAATAAAACAGTTTTTTACGCTGAATACGAGTCAACATTTATTTAATTTATTTAATTTATTTGTTAATTTAATTATTTGATTATTCGTTTAACATAAACGCTAAACACTTTATCATTCAACGAAACAAACATCAATTCAGTAAAGGAAAGTAAAATCGTTTAACCGATATCACAGCTGATTTGTAAATCAGTGCTAATCGTAACGAACAGTAACTGTAAAGTCCAGAGTCTGTAACGATACAGCAACTGGTCATCGATTACGTAAATCTGTGGTAACCGATTGTAGACCAAACAGATCCCGTAGTCTCTGAGCGATACTACACACCTGATGGGATACGAGAAACATCTTCGCACACAACCCGTATTCACGTCTTTCAAAAGGTTACATTAAATCAACTAAACATTGTCGAATAATTCTTATTAATGGCGTTTAAATGGTCTTATAATGACCAAAAAAAAGCTTAAAATAATGTGACCAGTAATTAACTAAAAATGGACTATAAGATTGTCAAAAAATAATCAAAAATGGCTTTAAAATATATAATAATATAGTAAAAATAAGATAAAAATGGACAGATTAGAGCCATTTATCATGTAAAATCCAATTACACGGGTATTCATATTCTATTATACAATATATTTGAGTGTCCGATTAACAATATTCCAGATTTAAAACCCTCCTTCGGCGGGGGAATTCATATTCTTTTAGATTTTTATCGTTTTGCTTCGATCTCAATGATACTTTGCCGCGTTTTGCGATTGCCATTATTTACTTTGTTTTAATAGACTGATATATATGCAATTCATTCATTTCGGTAGAGCGCACCAGCATATTCACAAAATATGAATTACTGACTGGAAAAACTGCGGTTTCTATGGTTTTTTACCAAATTTTTAAAAGAATGTATTATAAGATTGTCTGATCAAAGCAAAACTTGACATAAGCAAAACTCAAATGAATAATTTTTTATTATTAAGCCAAATACTATGTTTAATTTATCATTTAGTAACCGAAATATTTAATTCAATAAGATTATAATTTCGATTCTCTTTCAACTTTCAATTTTACTTTACTAATTTCCATTAAAAATGATTAAATATTTCATATGGACACATGTCAAATCCAATAGCTTTTTCGGACTATGTGATATTTAAAATTTTATTTTAATTATTATTAGATATTAACGGCATTAATGTTTTTCTAAAATATTTTATAATTTTTAGATTATTTTTCGATTTTCAATAACGAATGAGGCAAAATTTTAAAATTTTTCAGATTTTATTATTCTATTAGTAACTAAAAATCCCTAAATAAATATAAACTACTAAATTCGATTAATATATATAAAACAAGAAAGAGTATGAACATACACAATGAGCTCACTATATATTATATTATAAGTTAAATCAATAGGATATACCAAATATTTGTGTATTAAATATTTTTTGTCATTTTAATTTTAGTTTCTATTGTTGGCCAACTATATTATATTTTGTTATTTACGCATTTCGTACTTTTACTAAATATTGTTCTAATGAAAAAAATTTATAGTTTTATATTATAATGTTGTAAATAGCACTTTAGTGAGTGTATTATGAATTTTGATTTATTTGTATTTTAGCACTGGTCGAGTAAACATCACATAAATTGTTGTTAAGCGGACACTCAAAAGTAATATTTATTATAATATGATTACTAGTGTAAATGGTTTTAACTCGAAATAGTTTTAATAATGTTGTTTTAAACAATAGATTATCCAATTCTTTCCTATTTTTTGCATAATTTAATTTATTTTAACGCAATTTTTTAATATTTTAAAGCCATTTAAACAAACAAATAGTTAATATTTAGACTTAAAACCCAATTTTAGCCCATTTTATGTCCATTTTTAGGATTTTAAAACGTATTTTTGTCCTATTTAAAACCCATATTAAGCCAGATTGGAGTCTTTTTATGAAGATAGGAGTCTTTATTTAAAAAAATCCCTTTATTAATATAGAGAAAAAATCCCTTAATAAATATAGAGACCGGTCCACAGACAGACAAACGGACAGACGGACATTGCAAATCCACTAGCTCCTTTAGTTAAAGTGAGCTAAAATCTTCCATTAAAGTGTTAGGGGCAGACAAACAAACATAGTTAAAATGACAATCAATAAAATAAAGTCATATAAAAAGGCTTTTTTGGAATTAGCGATAATTGTTTAGTTAGAAAAAAAATTATTTTAAAACGTGATAAACTGTAAATAAAAATAAATAATCTTTGAAAAAACTAATTTCAATATTGGTAACAGTGATATATTCAATCGATCGTCACTTTATATATTAATTTTACAGTTTATTTCTTATTTTTTTATTTCGTTGTTTTATTATTTCGTTATCGATATTGAATTTACATTTACATAACTGGTCGTCGAACAGCGATTGTGGTTATTCCTCGTCTTCAAAACGATCCCTAAATATATTAATATAAAAGGTCGATGTCTAACAGATCACTCATAGAGTCACTCATAATTATATAAATCAACTTATTTCACCTTAATTTTTAATTTTAAAAATTGTAAATACTTTTGCGTTAAGCGGATAAGACAAACAAAGGCAATTCCATATATATGACAAATTTTGAAAAGTAATGTAAAAAATCATTTAATATAATTAAATTAGATTTTTAACATTCATATATTAAATTTTTACCCATTGATTTATTAAAGTAATTAATTAGTATATATAAAAGATTTTTAAAAAATAAAATTACAGTTTTTAAAACTAAAAATTTTAAAATATACTTAATGTTAATTCTTGAAGTTTTATTTTAATGATTTTTTTATTTTTATTTATTTATTTATCTTTTATAAAAGTTAATATTCATCGAAATTTAAATTAATTTTTTTCTATGTTTAAGATGTATTATTTTTACCTTTTTTTAAAAAGTTCATTTTATTTGAATTATAATTATTGTTTATTTATTTAATTAAATGCTAATCTCCTTTTTTATTTATTTGTTTCTACAATATTTTCTTTATTTATTATTATTTTATAGGTCACTTTTAATAGAAAAGCTTTTGGATTTAGATCGGTCTATCTACTTATTCATGTATAAAAAAATGAATATAAAGGTACAAAATTTTTAATTAATTAAATTTCGTTGATCCAACCATCTTAATATTAATAAACAATCAATTAATTTAATTTTAATTAAATTTGTTATTTAAATGAATGTTTATTTAAGTTACCATGAACAAAACTAAGAATCTAAAATTAAATATAAAGAATTTAATGAAATAATTTTGTTAAAGAAACTTCTAGTGGTTTAAGACTTTGATCCTATTTCTCTCAGTTGAGCGTTCTCAACATTACTACGATAACTGTTCCGAAGTAAAAGCAATTTGGTTCTAAGCTTGCGACCCATAAGTAGTTCTGCTGGAGTTTTGCCGGTTTTTGTATTCGAAGTTGACCGATATGTGAATATGAAGTTGAATACTGCGTACTCCTAGTCTTTAATTTGCACAAAGGAGCGCAATCCATCCTTTAGTATACTATAGAAGCGTTCAGCTTTACGATTGGAAGCAGTATGATACGGAGCTGTTAAGAGATGATAAATGCCACGTTGTTTACAAAATTCAGTAGAAGTAAACTGTTCCGTTGTCGCTAACCAGTTCTTCTTGAAGACCGTAACGAATAAATATCTAAAACAATGAAAGAATGACTTGATCGTAGTTTGGCATTGATGCGTAATAATCCACATCGATCCACTTGGAATAAGCATACACCAAGACCTAATCAGTGGACCGAATAAATCGATGTGAAGGCGTTGTCACGTATGTTCAGTATGCGAATGAGGATGTACAATATCTTGAGAAGGAGAAGCCTAGACTTCAGCGCACTTTGAACAAGAGTTCTGGGTTTCCACCACCGCAGCATCAATATTGGGCAGTTTGATATAACTTAGTAAGGACGATTAACTTATGGCATTTATGCAATGATTTGAAAATCCGAGATCGGAGATGACATGCCAACAAGTCAAATACCAAGCAAGTTGCTAACATCAACATAGCTAAGCATTTTTTGTTTGTTGTAAAATGATTTTAAGTTGTCTTTAGGACACTTGTAATATAGACACCCAGACTGTATATGTCTGATAACATCGATAAGTTCAGTGTCTTTTTTGTTTGCTTCTCGAACTAATTTTTACGTAACAAGACATGATTCAAGTTCTTCGATGAAAGCAATAGTCGTTTTCACGAAAGATAGACATGGATCGTTAAAATCAGGTTCTGGATATCTTGAAATGTAGTCGCTGCTAGCATGCTGTTTCGTTTGACGAAATGAAGGAGAAAATCGTATGAATGAAGCAAAATTGCCCACAATGAAGTCTTGAAGCAACTGATATAAAATGACCTTTCGGCCCCAATACCGTAATTAGAGGTTTGTGATCATTGACTATTTAAAAATGTCTACCAAATAAATACTTATGGAATTCTTGATTAAAAGATGATAGCCAGAGCTTCTTTTTCGATTTTAGCATATTTGCATACGGCTACTGATAATGTCTATGAAGCGAAAGCAATTGGTTTCACATCGCCATTTGGTAAACAACGACTCAAAACAGCGCCAATCCCAAACCTAGAAGCGCCATATTCGATGATCAAAGAATACTTGAATCGTAATGAACAAGGATTTACTTGGAAGTAAGACAGGTCCTTTGTTGATATTAGTCTTTATCCTGTTTTGTGTTCATTGCCAATCAACATTGTTTTTAAGAAAATCATATAATGGACATGGAATTGTAGACATATTCAGAATGAACTTCCCGTTGTAAATAACAAGTCCAAGGAAACTTCGAACAAATTTTACATCCTTAGCATCGGTGCTTTCAGGATTGAATCGATTTTTGTAGATAAAGGACGAATTCCCGATGCATCGATTACATGTCCTATGTATTCTTCTGATGACTGCGAAATTAGGCACTTCTCCGTTTTTAAGTTTCATGTATGGATCTAGAAGTTGCTGATGTAATGCATTATGGTTTCGATCGTGTTAGACTGATTTCTACCTACGATGAATATATCATCAAGGAAAACTGAAATTCATTTCAGACATCTAACTCTCTCTTCCATAACATAATGGAACAGACTGGGTGCAAAACTGACGCTAATTGCTACTCGATTGTATCTGTATAAGCCTTTATATGTGTTTATCACGACAAGCTCTTTGGCTTTTTCATCTAATTCGACTTGTAAATATGTGTCTTTGAAATCGAGTTTTGAAAAGACTATGAAGTTAGCCAGTTTTTAGAAAAGTTTCTCATTGAAAGGCATTTAATACCAATCCGTTTGTATCGATGGACTAAGTGTAACACTGAAGTTTCCGCATATACGAACGGAACCGTCATGTTTAAGAACAGGGAAAATAGGAGCGGCCCAA
The DNA here is from genome assembly GCA_034698025.1 of Phthiracarus crinitus. Lineage (NCBI taxonomy): Eukaryota > Metazoa > Arthropoda > Arachnida > Sarcoptiformes > Phthiracaridae > Phthiracarus > Phthiracarus crinitus. The sequence goes on along the minus strand of JAQGAW010004344.1, from coordinate 5,039 downwards.
TCCACTTTTAAAACATTTGTAATCACCCCGATCTTTTCTACACGCTTAAGATCTGCTTCTATCTTTGTCTTAAGCGCATAACGTACTGAACTCGGTTTGAAAACTTAGGAATCGCATTTTCGTTAAGTTTAATAGTAGCTTTAACCCACGAAATGCAACTCAACTCATTTGAGAATAAAGCTGAATATTGCGCGATAATTTTTTTAATCGAAATTGAATTAACATGTAAACCTTTTTTCATTTGTTTCGAAATGATAGACCAGTTGAGTTGGAACATCGAAAGCAGATTACTTTCAAGAAAAGCATCTAAAGACTTCGATTTTACCACAAAAATCCATTCATTCGTAGTTGTATTGTTGGTTTTGATCATTGGGTAAAATGTCCCAATAAATGGTATCACCTGTTGGTTATAAGTCCGCGAAATAAAAGATGACTTTGTAACTTCAATTTTACCAATTGCTGTCCAATGATAGATGCCAATGAGTGAATATGAGGCACCAGTTTCTAACTTTATTTTAATAACGCTAGAGTTGATAGATACTTTATGATGATAGCATCTGTCATTGCATCCTAATTAGTATTTAGATTTGTTCCCACGGAGTTCTTAGTATTCGATTTGGAAGCCTTGGCACTTAAGCATACCTTAGACAAATGACCTGTTTTGCCACAATTGTTGCACACAGTAGTAACGTGTTTGCACTTCGGAGCCCAATAATCCTTAGACCCGCATCGATGGAAATGATTCTTTGAAAATTTTGATGTGTTGGCATTCTTTGTGAACAGCTTTCGTGAATCCTTGTGTTGCTTTAAATTGATTCAGGCATTGTCCACTTTTTTAATTACAAAAGAAGATTAAAATCTTTGTAAATTGACAAGTTCTTCGTCTGCGACTTTGAGTTGAGCTGCCAGTTGTACAGTCTTCTTTAAAGTAAGGTCCTTCTCGGTAAGTAATCGTAGCTTCGTTGAAATGCTTCGGATTCAAGTAACGAATTGATCCTGATGTACTTGATTTTGACAAGCCCCGTAAATACAGTTAATTGATAATCGTTTCGGATAAATGTTCTCTTGCTTTCTGTCGTTCAGCGACATCAAGAGATTGCGGATCATAGTGGTCACGAAACATGTGTACTAATTCGTTGAAAGTCTTCCTCATTTGGTCATCGTGTATTGACAAATTGCCGACAAGTTCGAACATGGCCTCACCCATCTGTGAAACGAATACGTTAACGCGTATTTCTTCTTTGATGCAATTTGCAGCGAAGAAGGCTTGAAGACGTATCACGTAATTCAAGAACTTTTACGTTTTTGGGTCGAATATAGAAATCGCACCAAGGAATTCAGACATCGCTGTAGATAATCGCATCTGTAGACGTCGTTCAATATCCCGACAGATCTAAAATTGTAATGTATGAGAAAGTTGTAGTCAAACTGTAGAATAGTAACGACGTTTACTGCTGAGGAAGAATGAAATAAAGAACCACGTGATACCACCGAAGGCTTTATCACAATATTCACGAGAGTTAACTTAATGTTAAACACAGGCAACTATACAGTTAAGCAAATCGTTAGCATTCTAGCATTAAAAATACTATATTGTATATAATGCGTTAGTTATAAAAACATATTATATGTAAACGTCTAATAAATCAGAAAGTGTAATACATGAGACAAGATAAGTTACTGTAATGACTAAAGTTGACTAAAGTTATACAATTTGTTAACGAAAAGCAATTAGTAATATAAGTTCAAGAAACTGTACAATAATAGTGCAGTGACATTGGATTACATACACTATATTCCTCCACCGCAGTTATGAAATCGGTTGATAAAGATAGTTGATAAAGATCGGCTGATATCAAAATACAATTCAATTAAAAAATTAATTAAAAAATTTAAATCAAACTAATAATCTTAAATAATAGAGTTTTTAATTTTGATTTTTTACATGAAATAAAAATTTAAATATGAAATAAAAATTATATTTTGACAAAAATCAAAATCAAAATACAATTTAAATTATAATTTTGATCAAAATCAAAATACAATTAATTGATTATATTAGCAAAATTCAAACTTAAAATACAATTAAAATACCAACTATTAAATGGATACAACAGTAGTTAAAATATAATTAATTTTGTTTATGATATAAACTGTAAACCATATTGTTTTACATATTTTAACTTGTCAAATAAAACATTCTCTTTATAAATTGGCGATTTACGACATGCTAATTTTTTAGAAGCATTGAAATGAACAACTAAATTGTGACACTTAGTTTAAGTTTAATATTTGAATATTCAGTTATGCATTGCATACTTTTACTATATTTATTATATTATTATTGAAATGGCTAATTTAAATAGAATTTAACTTTTTACTCACTTTTTAAACATCTTTTTATAAATATAAATTAAAACATTACAGATAATAATGACTATAAATGCTTACCAGCTGCGTTTTTTTACAATCCTTAACTTAATTACAATAAATATTAATATTTTTAATTATGATAAATTTTTCTATTTTAAGGATTGTAAAAATATTTTAAATTTATGAGAGAATTTTAAGCCAAGCCATGCGTGATGACAGACAGGATATTGTGGTGTGTATGACACCGGATATTGTGCACAACAAAACAATTATCACGTGTTTGACCGAACGATTAATATCTCAAAACCCAATACGAGAAGCACTGATCTTTAACCCAAATAGCATGCACTGAATCAGTTTACACAGACAATCATTTATATTAATTTTGAATTAATAGCATCGCTTTTGAAATTATATTAAAAATCAAAATATATTTCGTATTTTGATTAATCGAAATCAAAATACAATCAAAATAGAATTTATCATTGAAAATACAATTAAAATACAATCAAAATAATTTTATAACTGCAAAATACAATTTAAATAAATATTTTATTAATAAATCAAAATCTAATTGAAAATACAAAATATTATTGATTTTAATTTTGCTTTTTTACTGGAAATCAAAATCAAAATACAATCAAAATTTAGTTTTTACTAAAATCAAAATCAAAATACAATCAAAATGATTATTTTACCCAAAATCAAAATCAAAATACAAATAAATTACTAATTATTAAAACTATACAACACTAATTTATACATATATAACATTACTTGTATTGTAATATATTAAATTTTGTAATCTTCACTTCTTTCGTGATTATATCACAATTAAATAAATTTAATCACTGCTATAAGAAAATCTTTATTTATTAATTTCAGTACAAAACTAAATCATATTTAAATTCAGTACAAATTTTTAGTTAATTTAACGACACGTGTAAAGTCACTAATCGGAGCAACAGCTCAACAACAAGTGAAGTACATATTCAACTTTTAGATACGAAATCATTTGAATAAAATATAACTAATGCGGACACAGAGATTAAAATATATATCATTATAAAATACATTAATGAGTTCAAAACACTTATTAAACTTTAATAAAGTTTTGATGATTTGATGTTTAACACATAATAATAATGATTACGATGTTAAGACTAGGACTTTTGCGAAATATTTAGGTTTCGCGTCCTTCATTTAAATAAATTTTGTGGGAAAAGTCTATTTCAGAAGGTTTATCTAGATTAAATATAAATTAAAGTTTAGTTAATGATTAATTTTTTGAGATTATCAAATTATATTTTCTCAATTTATAAACAATAAATTAATATTATTAATAAATTCTTAAATATCATTATAAATTTTTAACTTTTTAATGGCAGACCCTTGTTTTACAGGTTATTTTTTGTTAATAATAATGTATACATTGTTTTTCTTATGAAGCAGAGGTATAAAATTTTATATTATGATAATAATTTTTATAATAATACAGTTCATGGTAATTAAAAACAATAGGTAGTTTTACAATATTTTATAAATCATTTTCGAGTATTTCTTTTAAAACTATTGTAAATTAGTTTTGGACTAGAGATTGAAATTGTAACTCCAACTCTATGGAATAGAGCTGGTGTGGAATTGGAATTGTACATAAATGATTTAAAATAGTGGAGTTGGAGTTATAATTAAATATTTCAAAGGGTTTCTAATAGTTTTAGTTGGTTAGGCTCGGTTAAATATCTATTGGAGTTGGAAAATAGTATAAATATCGATAACGGACTGCCGGACGCACCAATCAATACAATTACCGTGCTCGACGGCTAAAGACATACTTTCGAAAAATGTACAAGAGTTTGATTGTAGGCACAGACACCGTGGACAAAGTTGGCAGCTGATCCGTCATCCGCATCTCCACGACGGACAAGAGAGACGCACTAACTAACATACTGAACGTGCCCAACTGCTTAAGATTTACGTCCGTAAAATTTCCAAGCGTTGTACCGTTGGCACAGACATCTTGGACCAAGTTAGAAGCTGATCCGTCCTCCGCATCACAACCACGAACAGATGGACGCACCAATCAACACACTCGCCGTGCCCGGTTGCACAAGTCAATGGTACGAGACATGTTCAATCGTTGGACCGTTGGCACAGACATCGTGGACCAAGTTGGTAGCTGATCCATCTTCCGCATCTCAACCACGGACAATGGGACGCACCAATTAACACACTGGCTGTGCCCGATAGTTAAGACAAGAGTGGGAAAAATATCCAAGTGTTGTGCATCTCAACCACGGACAGCATCTCCACATTGACAAATCTTTTATTTGTTGCTTCTATGCTTAAAAACCTTCGAGGTCGGACATGTTACGCCACAGACAAATAGACACACATACACAGTTTGTACACCGCCACTGACACTTACACACACATACATACTGCGAACACTACGACGGACAGACAGGCTGCGAACACTACGAATGACAGACAGACTGGGTACACAACGCCAGACCGAGAATGTAAAATCCATAAGCTCTGCTTCTCTCCAGAGAAAGCGAGCTAAAAATAATAGAAAGTAAATTTAACAAAGTTATTATAACAACAATAGTTTAAATATTGTTATTGTATAATAAATAGTTTAAGTCAATTATAATTTCGATATT
>JAQGAW010004343.1:0-11043 GCA_034698025.1 Phthiracarus crinitus | reverse complement strand
TTGCAACATGAATCGAAAATTACTTTTAAACAAAATACAAAAGTCAGCTCAAACAGCTCGATATACCGAGCTTGAGCCTGAGCTGAAAACTGAGCTGAGCTGAGCTGGAGCTGAAAATATGCTCTGATAAATTCAGCTCTAAGACTTTAAAAACACAAGCTGAATATCAGCTCGAGCTTAAGCTAGCTCAGCTCCAACAGCTCCAGCTTTCATCACGAGTTATTATATATTAAAAATTAATTAAATTGAATAAAATGAATGCAATTTTAATAATATAAATTGATCTAAACAATGTTTTAATTAATTCTAAAATATTTCTCGGTTTAAACCTCGGTTTTCGGTTTCTGTTTAAAATTTTTATATCTCAGAACGGTGTTGTGCGGTCTCAAAATTCAAACGGTAACCAACATTAATTCTCATCACTACGTTCGATGCTTTATCATTTAATTTTATTTTTTATTTAAAAATAAAACACATAGAAGTTACCAAAAATAATTGGAAATTCTTTTTGATGCCTGGCGTTAAGATACATATTATGCTTAAAAGCTATTTTAACTTTATATTAAAGGACACCTTTAAATTAACCCAATAAAAATCTTGATAAATAAATAATTTCTGTTAAACTAAATAACTTTAATACTAAATTTAAATTAAAAATATATGGGTAAATGATTGGTGTTTATAACTTTCTATTATAGTCGGACAGCCAATAGATTGCTTAATAGAAACTGAACAAATACCTCCGAGTATGATCAATACGTAAGTGTTCAATAAATTTAATAAATAATTTTAATATTAATATTAAATATTTAATATTTAATTTCAGTTATTGCTGGATTTCTCAAACATTTTTAATTCCATCGGCATTTCACAAAAAAGTTGGTGTGGAAGTTCCACATCCAGGAGTTGACAATTCACGACACATCGCATCTTCGGATCGCAAATATTATAGTTATTATCAATGGGTTTGTTTCGTATTATTTATTCAAGGAGTGTTGTTTTATGTGCCTTACTATTTATGGAAAGTATGGGAAGGCGGTCTCATGAGGTCCATAACTATGGGCATGCAAATTGCCATTTTGGCTGATGAAGAACGCGGATATAAAAAGAAACTTTTAATCGATTACCTTTTTCGACACTTAAAAATGCATCATTACTACGCATTTAAGTATTTTTTTTGTGAAGTTCTATGTTTAGTCAATATTATTGGACAAATGTATTTAACTGATAAATTTTTTGACGGAGAGTTTCTTTCATATGGCCTTAACATAATTAAATACACACAAAAAGAGCCAAAAGACAGAATGGATCCAATGATTTATATTTTTCCACGAATGACAAAATGCACATTTCATTATTATGGCTCTTCAGGAGATGTCCAGAAGAAAGATGCGCTTTGTCTGCTTCCACTTAATGTTGTCAACGAAAAACTTTATATTTTTATATGGTTTTGGTTTGTCATATTGTCTATAATCACATGTTTAGTAATTATATCGCGATTATTTATATTTTTTTCTGTAAGCCTAAGATCACGTATACTTAAAACGAGATGTCGTTTTTCAAATAACAAATACTTAAACATTATATGCAAACATGGAAATATCGGCGATTTTTTTGTACTCTATTTGTTGGCCAAAAATATTGACCCAATTATTATGCAAGATATTGTCGCAGAAATTGGTAAAAGAATTGAACGAAATGACATGATATCAAATTTGACATCTAATGGAGATATTGGAGAGAGAATTAATATGTTATAACGATAATTAATCAAAATTAATGTTAGTCTGTTTTAACATTAATTTGTAAGTTTAGTACTTTTTTATAAATTTATTTTCAGTAAAAATCATTGAAAATTTTCGTCGGTATTTTCAACTTTAAAATAAATCTTTACGTTATATTTTAATAGTTGCAAAAAAATTATTGCTCGATAAAGAATTAATATTTGCAAACTCTGACCGGGTTTGGGCTTAAAGTAGTCGTGAAGGGATTCGGTCGGAATTTAAATTTTTTCATAATTTAAACTTTCTAATAAAATATTGATTGATACAAAAAATTAAATACATTTACATCATTTAAATGACAACATTTAAATAACCAAATAACACTTATTTATTGTAATATTAATTTCTTATTTTAGAATAAGTTCTATTGTTCTTTATAAATTTCAGACTCTTGTAAGGCTAGAAGTTTTTGGGCCTTAAAAATTTTAATGATTTAGTAGAGTCTTCTCTACTTTATCTATTTATTTCTGCTTTTTATCCGTAAAAGTATCGGAAATAGTAATTATCTTTAATTAAATAAGAGAATCACTTAATATTTATTATATTGTAATGGCTTATATGTTTTTATCTTTCTATTTAAATTATTTTTATTTTTATTTTTAATTATGTTTTTGAACTAAATTTGATAAGTTTTAACTTTTTATAATTAATTAAGTTATTTATATTTAATTTGTTATTTTTGTTAATTTTTATTCAAATACAATTGATGTATTTAAAGATCAATAAACAAGTAAATAAAAGTACTTAAAAATTAGACTTACTTTTCCATAGCTACAAAAAACAAGCTTTTGTTAACCAGTTATTATTAATAAACAGGATCCAGTGTCTGAAACCTTTTAAATGTTAGTTAAATTTTAATTACATGACAACAAAGAGAAGATTGGTTTCCAAACTATAGGTCGCGACCCTATAATGGGGTATTCGAAAATAAAACAAGATCGAAACGGTCGGAATATCTAGAGCTGGGAATTCAGGGACATTTTAAAGAACTGTTTTGGGACAGATTTTGGGACAAAATATCTCTGATATTGGGACAAATTTTGGGACAAAACTTTATAATAAAATAGATTTTTATTCAATTTAAAATGTTTCAATTGTTTCACTGTCGTTTTCAATTGAATTTAACATTAAAAAAGTGAATTTAATTATATTTTATTTTAATAAAAAGAGTTTGAGATTAGAAATAAAGTTTAAAAATGATCTTTAAACTTAAGCACATGCCAGTGGTCCGTTTTAATCTTTAATTTTAAATCTAAATTTTTATTTTCTATTTGCCAAAATATTTAATTTATTAAGAATAAGCTAACTATATAGCCTAAATATGTTAATTATACATAAACATTACTTTTAGGGACATTTAGGGACAAAATTTTAAATTTAGGGACACTACAAATTTTGGGAAATTTTTGGACAATTATTTTTCAAAATTTAATTTTATTTCGATTTTCTATCCAAAAATAAGCCATTTCTTTTATATATTGGGACAATTTTGAAAATTGGGACAATCCCTGAATTCACAGCTCTAGTAATATCTGATTTTTTATTTGTAAGTTAAGATATTTTTGGTCGCTCTCTCTTTTCTATCGCTCGTTCCCATTATTTTTGTTATGTTTTATTAATTTATAGTAAATCATTATAATTTAATGTTTTGTAAGTAATACATTTGATTATTTAAAGCGGCATATGCCACATAAAAATTCAAAATATTTCATTCTTATTCTTTTTAATTTCAATCAATAACTGTAAAAACTTAATAAACGCGGAATTTTATCTTAAGATAGTTTTAAATTAAGATAGTTTTTGGTTGTTCGCTCTCTCCCATCGCTTTCTTCTATCGCTCGCTCCCATTATTATCGTTACTTTTTCTAACTTTGAAATATATATCTAAACATTTTTGTTATTTTATAAGTAATATAGTTGTTTATTTAAATCGGCATATTCCACTCAAAAATTTGGATTATTCCATTCTTATTCATTTTAATTTAATTTAATCGTTATAAAAATTTAATTATAATATGCCGCAGTTACTTGTTTTTTATTCTATTTTTTGCCACTATATACAGATATATCTTCATAAAATAATGGAATATGCAACTCCGAAATAACGGAATATGCCGCAGTTAATAGGTTTTGATTCTATATTTTGGCACTGTTTATAGATATTTCTTCATAAAATAACGGAAAATGCTACTGAAAAACGGAATATGCCGCAGTTTAATAGATTTTTATTCTAGTTTTGCCATTGTTTACATATATTTCTCCATAAATGAGTGGAATATGCCACAAATTATTTAATTTTATAAAATTCTTTAATTATTTTTCAGATTATTTTGCTTTTCAACAATGAATTTTTTTATCAATTTTATTTGGTTTAAACAATGATTTTTTGAAGATAGGAGTCTTTATTGAAAATATTTTTTGAAGATAGGAGTCTTTTTTTTAATAAAATCCCTTAATTAACACAAAGAAAAAATCCCTTAATAAATATAAAGAGTGCACAGACAGAAAGACATACCCAAATCAAAATATCTGAAAAGTCAGATAAAAAATGGGTCATAAGAATTTTAAAAAAAACATTAGTATTTGATCACTACATATTGTTACGGGCATAACACGGTTTGTGCGTTTACCGGTGATTTTCCCGGAAAAATTGAAATTAAAATTAAAACGTTTTTTATTGTATTTATAATACATATAATGTATTAAACCTTTAGTTGTGTTTACACACTTGTAGCGATCGGTCGCATATGTTTTATGTTTTGGATAATAAATAGTATTAACGATTCAAGTGTTTACGTGTCTACTTATTTTAATGTTTAATTGATTCGATTCGGACTAAAGTGTCAATAATGGTAATTAACAATAGAGTGATGATTTATATTAATTATTAAGAGACATAACGCTAACCATGAATGGACGTGATTGGCTAAAGTCGATATATAGGAAAGTATAGTGATGTGACTGTTAGTCACTCTGAATAACAATTCGAACGGTTATGTTCGAAATTGACTAATATTTCATTATATCGCATGTTATGCATATTAGTTCAAAGTTTAAATTTAATATAAACATATAACGTATTATATACGTTACAGTTGTATTGCAGACTCTATTGAGATAACATTAATTGATATTTAATAATAAAAATGCTTGACTATTATTTTATGATTTATATTTGAAATAAAGCATTGTTTTGTGCAACCATTTTGTGCACTCATTAATATTAACAGTAATTTGACCGTTAATTCTAATTGTGTTAAATCAACACTTAATGATAATACTGGCCATAACAATAGCGTGTACTGATTGGTCAGTTCGACATTAGCGGTCGATTTCGATTGGTTAACGGTTCGTATGTTATATATGTTTCGTTATAACATAACGTGTTAAACCTCGTGTTCGGCTCGTGTCGGGGTTTAGCACGTATTACTGGTGGAGGTGCTTATACCACGATCTCTGGAACATATATTTAATTAAATTAAATTATTAATGAGTTTATTTACAAAACTGTATATCAAATATTCATTTTATGAGTCATCAAACTAATGATAGCGATTTGGATACGACTTTAACGTTTGAGAATAACGAACCTTACCGTCAATTTAGTACACCTTTTCAACAAAATCTGAATTTAGACACATTTGGTGTTCGAGTTATACGTAATTTGCGATATCGTATAATCACTGGATTAGACAATATTTCTCACATCAATGAATCACTATTAGACCGCACGTATACATTACGGACAAACACAGATATTTTCGATATAACAACAGAACCTGAGAGTTGTGAGGATAGCAGTGATATATATAATATGAATGAATGGAAACATTTTAATACCGTTATCGATACCAGTGATTCTGAAGTCAGTTTTGGCATAACACGAGATGATCAGCAATCACTCATAAACTTTAATGACGAAAACATGAACAACATTCCGATGCGCATACCGTTAACAACGACTTGCGTCAAAACGAAAGCCGTTAATGATAAGAATATGGATTATCTTTCGATGGCTGAAGAGGCGAACAAGAAGTTGGATGAAGCAAACCAATTGCTAAAAGAAAACGTCAAACAATTAAAAATATTAGAAAAACAACGCAATAAATATGACGAAAACGCTAAACTCATTGATAATCTTCAACAACAGGTCAAACATTTAACAGACGCGTTGAGACAACAGACACCAATGATGGCAACACAACAACAAAATAATGGACAAGAGTTTACAACAATTCCAACCGAAGTATTAAACATACGGTACAATAATAATATGCAGAAGTTGTGTGGACATACAGTCGAACCACAGATACCACAGACATTTCAAGTGTTCCACAATCCACTGTATCAACCGATACAGCAGTCAAATAACCAGATGAACGCTCAAACAATACCGCAACCACCGATACAATCAATATGACAGATGACAACACAACCAGTGAATAACAATCAGACATTCATACAGCCATGTATGCAAACAAATGTACATTCAAGTGATAATATGTGCCAACAATCAACAGATCAACAGACGATTTGTTTGTGAATAATGATAGAACTGATTTGACACGCCTTATAAATTATTTAACGTTACAAAAGGATGACGAGATTTGCCGAAACATCGAAAAGTTTAAGCTAAACATGAATCCAAATAAATGGATTGAAGATTTTGAATGTGTGGCAGAACACAAAGGCATCCCAACCAGTGATTACCCAAGAATTATTGGACTAAGAATGGATAAGTTTTTTACAACTAAATACCGAAAATTTTTAAATAATAAAAGCGTGAATTATAGTGAATTTAAAAAAGAGTTCTGTAAAGAGTTTAACAACGAATCATATCGTGTGACAGCGTTTACGCAATTAGAAAATATGGAAACAAATAAATTTAAAGACATCGAAGAATACGCTTTAAAGAGTAAGTCACTCATTGAAGAGTGCGGCGAAATCACTCCTGGAGTTGGATTGTATTTAATGGGGAAAAACACAAACCCTTCAGTTCAACGAATGCTCGCTCCGTGTTATACGGACCCATCCCTTACAATGGAGTCTGCAACAAATAAATTAATAGCGATGGATAATATTAACCAAATAATTAGCAAAAGATATTCAAACAATCGGTTTCAGGACAACAATCGAGGAAACGGTTCTAGTTTTAGAGGTGGACGCAACTTCAATCCAAATTTTAGATTTAATGGAAACCGCTTTACAGACCCACAGGCCTCTAATACTAATAATAATAATTCTAATAATAACAATAACACGTTTTCAAATAATTTTCAAAATCAAAATCGTGGAAATTTTAGGCCAAATTCAAATTTTGGTAACAATAATCGTTACAATCGCTTCAATGGTGGAAACGGGAACAATCGTTTTAACAGAGGAAGAGGTGGACAACAGTTTACTCGACAGTGCTTCAAGTGTGGCAGCGCTGATCATATTGTCAGGCAATGTCCGTATTCTCAGATGTCAGACAATAACGCCAGACAACAATACCAGAGAGATAGTGGTATGCAACAACAGTTACAGCAAACAGTCAACACTGCATCTGTGCCTCAGAGACAAATATCATCAAATGTGACACAACAGCAACAACAGTCTGTGCCAGAACCGACACAAGTGGTACACCAAACGCGTTCAGTACATCCAAATCAAACATCAGTCAACACGTTTAACGAACAGATCTATGGTTTAAATTACAGGGCCACTCACTAGAGGGTGGAGAAACGGCCCAAATTCAAACAAATCCCTCAAATAATTTAATAAATCATAATTCAAATATTATTAATACTATCTGTGGTTATCCTAATATGAAACCTACACTTTAGGTAACAATAAACGGATATCCTTTGGAAGGATTGGTTGACTCTGGAGCTGATTGTTCGCTCATTTCATACACTTTGGCTCAACAATTAGGACTGATTTTAACCGATTATGGTTTACGTATTTCTGGAGTTAACGCTTCAAATAACGCAAAGGGTACGTGTTTTGGTAATATTGAGATCGAAGGACAATCAAAAACAATTTTATTTAATGTGTTGGATAGCGATAACCAACATTTAATTTTTGGGAACCAATTTGCTATGATTGCAAACTTAGTATATCATTGGCCTTCGAGTACACTCGAACAGGAATTATTAATAACTAAACAAAGGCGTAGAATGGACTCATTTAATCCCAATTTCGAGATTACAATACAGCACACGAATACTACATATAAACCACTAATTATTCAAAATAATACACACGTTAATAAACGTTTTGGTTGTCAAACAATCGTATCGGAAAATCCATTGAATTCGTGTGAACGCTATTTAGCTATTAATGAATTAAAACCGGAAACAGTTGTTAACATCAACCGTATCAACAATAACAGTGAACAAGTATTTGTCACTTATTTCGATGATGACGACAGATATGGTTTCGAACAACTGTTCACATTCGAAGACCTGACGTTCGCTCAAGAAGAAGCTATGCTGGATCTGATGTGGCAGAAGAGACAAACGTTTGCCAAACACGACTTTGACATCGGTCGATATACTGGTTCTAAAATTAAGATTATTGCGGACACAATACCGATTAAGACATTAACACTCTATGAGTACAATCGTACTGATAGAGAGATAATAAGGAAATGGACTCAAAATATGTTGGACGCAGACCTCATCGAAGAGACTGAAGCCATAATGGCGTCACTGATGGTTTTAGTCAAAAACGAAAATAAAGAAGCGTCATTGATTTACGTTATGTGAATAGTTATATACATAAACCAAATCATCCGCCAATGAATATAAAGGAAGCGCTCGGATGTATGAACGGTTAACAATACATAAGCGTTTTTGATTGCGTCAAAAGTTTTTATATGTGCGAATTAGATGAAGAGTCGCGTTGTATAACAACATTTCGGACTCAGGACGGAGTCTATCGTTTTAAGCGCTTAGCGATGGGGATAAAGAACGCCCCTTTAGACATGCAGAAGATTATGGACGACATATTTTCCGAAATATGATTGAAAACCCTTGTCTCATATATATCGATGATTTAAATATTTACACTAAAGGAGATTTCAATGAACACCTTAAACATTTAAGTGAGTTTTTAGATATAGTTATTAGAAATAACCTTAAACTTCATCCGCGAAAGTCTAAACTCGGACGCAAACGTATCAAATTTCTGGGATACATCGTATCGAAGGATGGATTAGAGATCGATCCTGAACGCACTAAAGCCATAAATGACATTCAACCGCCAAAGAATAAAAAACAACTGCAGAGTGTGTTAGGAGTGTTTAACTTCTTAAGAGAGTTTATACCTATTAATTATCTTTTAGTTCCATTATATAGTTTATTGAAAAAGGACACTAAATATGTTTGGACTGAAGTGATGCAAAAGAATTTTGAAACTATTAAACAACACATCTCTAAACCGATTCTTGAACACAACAACGAAAATTTAGAAAAGTACATTCAAACTGATGCCTCAAATTTTTACCACTGGAGGCATATTAGCTCAACTGCACGAGAATGGAGACGTCGTAGTTTTGGGATATTTCTATAAACAGCTTAAATCAAACGAAAAGTCCTGGAGTGCCATAGAAAGGGAAATGTATGCTATAATAAACGCAGCGAAGACATATCGTAAGGAATTAATTGGTGGTCACTTCACGATATATACCGATCACAAACCATTATTGGTCTTAAATAAACTCAAACAATTGAATAATATGCGATTAACGCGATGGGCAGCTATACTATCGGAGTTTGATTTTACGATCAAACACATCAGTGGTTCGCAAAATCAAATCGCTGATGCGTTGTCAAGACTTCGCTATTCATTTGATTTTATGGATAAAAATAGCACTGAAGAACTTACAATGGATAGACTCATCCATGTATTGGATAGGTTTGAATGCGATGAGAGTGTATTCGTACTCAACGTTGACGACTATAACGCAGATGTGAGGCGAATAATAGAAATATTAGCGATCACTGATATCGACTTCAAACCACTTGTAAGCATCAATGATTTACGTGATGCACAACAGATTGACAATTATTGTAAAGATATCATAGTAAAGATATTGGCAGACAATAGTCAAACCAAAGTACGATTTAGTTACCACAACGATATCCTATTCAAAAAACAAAAATTTCGAGGAATAGAAAACTATACATTTAAAATAGTGGTTCCAATTAGTCTATTAAACGAAATATTGCACGCATATCATGACAACAATGGACACTTGGGGTTCCATAAGACGGAATCAATGATTCGCTCAAAATGGTGGTTCACAGGAATGCGAGAAAAAATACGTTCGTATGTCAATGCATGCCATACGTGTGTAACAGCGAAAGGCATTCGTGGCCAACGACCGTACGGTGTGGCACAACCAATAGAACTATCATATGTGCCATACGATTCAGTTAACATCGACACATTTGGTCCAATGAAAACTTCGTTGAACGGAAATGTTCATGTCATAGTATCTGTTGACCGAATGACACGTTATGTCGAAGCAGCCGCTATACCAGATTTAAGAGCGACAACAATGATAAAGTTTGTTAACGAATATATCATCGAAAAGCATTCGACGCCTAAAATTATAGTGACCGACAGATTTAGTTCGTTTATGGGAACAAAGTTTGGGAACTTCTGTGCTCGTATGGGGATCGAGCATAAGCATACCGCGCCTTATCACTGTAGAACAAATGGTTTGGTGGAAATAAATAATTATAAGCTGACAAGTATTCTGCGGACATTCACTAACGAAAAGGATCCGAAATGGGATACTTATATCAACAAAGCAGTGATGATTGTTAATCGAAATATTAACACAACGACAGGATTTTCTCCTTTCTTTTTACTCTTAGGCTACAGGCCTACCACTCCTTTTGAGAGATAGATTGGTGCCATACATATTGTCAATCCGGATATTGAAAGCGAATTTGTGATATCTGTATGTAAGGCCAGGTATTCGGCAATTAAACGTATTGAAGAAGCAGAGCGGAAGTGGACTGAGAAGTACAATGCAAACTTATTGACACCAAACTTCAAAGAATTTGATTTAGTCTGGATTCTGGACAAAACATTAATGTTTAACACACCGAAGAAATTGCGTGCCAAATACATCGGTCCTTATATGATAACTCGAGTTATAACAGAATCGACTTATCATATAATTAATCTAAAGTGTGGCAAACCTAAAGTCAAATGCGTTAATGCACGCCTTATTTTACCATACTTTGGTCGATTACCGCGATGT